>JAEMHR010000111.1:0-93909 GCA_016490725.1 Amphichorda felina
TTCCCCCCGGCCCCCCCCCCCCCCCACGACCGAGACCAACATCCGGCATCGCAATTCAATTCACAGCCAAGGCTCAACCGCTGAACTTATACACGGCTATCAGCGCCTGAATATCGAGCTCATACAATGTCGATGCGCCCGCAGATCTTCACCCGCGGCCTGTCCGGGCTGTCTCAGAGCCAGAGCACTGAGGCCAGCTCGCCCGCCGAGCAGCGCGACGATGCGAAGCGCAACTTCCTCAAGACCATGAGGCCGCTGCCCACGCAGCACTACTGGAACATCTACTTTGACAGGTTAGTCCTGGTCCCTGTTGGGCCTCCCCTTTACCCATATGCTCCCTGAATGACCCGGGGCGACGCATGTGTGACTGACATACAATACACAGGCAGTCCAAGGACCATAAGGCCACCGATGGTGAGGACTATCAGCCCAACCTAGAGCAGCTGGGCGACCAGATCGAGTCGGTCCAGGACTTTTGGCGCTACAACAACAACACCCCTGTCGACCAGATCAAGATGCGCGAGTCCATCTATCTCTTTAAGTCCGGCTTCCGACCCGTCTGGGAGGACCGCCGCAATATCAACGGCGGCAGCTGGACGTTCCGCGTCCCCAAGGCCGTCGGGCCCGATGTCTGGACCCGCATCCAGCTGCTGGCCATTGGCGAGGTGCTCCAGGCGGCGCTGGATGAGAGTGAGTCGGCATGGCCTTGTTTCGCCAAGTATTAGTTAGCTAACATATTATTGTAGACGACCAGCTTGCTGGGGTCGGCCTTTCTGTCCGCTTCAACTCGCACCTCATCTCCATCTGGCATCGTGACTCGTCCAAGCAAAACTCAATCGACGGCATTGTCGCTTGCGTCCTGGAGCAGCTCCCCCCGGAGCTGCGCCCCAAGCCGGAGAACTACTTCTACAAGAAGCATGCAGACCACCCCGGCTTCAACCCTCCGCCGGAGCTCAAGGCTGTTCTGGACTCGCAGAAGAGGGCCGAGGCAGCACGGGCTGCGGCGGACAGTCCTGTTGGCTAAGATGGGGAGCAGCTTGCGCCTCAGGTCGAGTCTCCGCCGCACCTTTATGATGGGGATGATGCGTTGCACGGGAAGATATTGGATACGTTGAGTGTGTGATTTGGGGATTAGGCCCACGAATATTTGCATGATCTACGGCGTTTGGGTATATAAGATAGGATGAAGCTATATCGACATTAGATGGCTGACGATCTAACGAGCGGTTCTTCCACGAGAATTCACCAAGACAAAGGTTTGGTACGTCGCGACCAAACGGCAGAGGCCTGTTGGTTTCCCCTTTTCATTGCCATATCATTGCTTCTTCTAGCAATAGGTGTGTATTGTTAGCGAGATAGTCTTGAAAGGACCCCTATATTGGATTATTAGACCTTCGTGTCCATTGTGTACTCTGGAATATCATATCCCCAACGCCGCGCAAACCGAACCCCAAACCCAAAAGACATCAGATATCGTGGCAGACAGCCCCATTTCCTCCACATCGTCACCGCCAAACACCCGCACTCTTCATCACCCCATCGAACTCATCCACCTCCACGCCCCTCGCGACACCCGCCCCGCCATTCGCCTCCAGTATCATGTCCTTGAGCACCTCCTCGTCCACGTCCTCCTTCAGCACCGCCGCCACGCGCCGCAGGTGAGCCAGGGTGATGGGCCCCTCCTGCCCGTTGGTGAAGAGCCGGAACGCCTCCTCCACCTCGTCGCGGTGCGTGTCGTCGTCGTCGTCCGCCCGGCTGTGGAACTTGAGCGCGCAGACGGCGAAGAAGGGCTCGTAGGTCGCGTAGCCGTCCGACTCCGGGTCGAGGATGGAGATGAACTCCTTGAGCTCGGCGTTGCTCGAGGCGGGGATGCCGAGGGCGCTGCGGGCGGGTATCCGTTAGCCCATGTATACAGATGGAAGTTTGGGGCTGGGCGGTGGGGCAGAGGCGTACATTAAGGCGGACTTGACGTCGTCTATGGGAATTACGCCATTCTTCTCACCGTCCATAGGTTCCGCGAAGAGGCTGAATGCTTCCTTGATCTCGCCCTCCTCTTGCGCGGAGACGTTGTGCTCCTTGGCGAGCTTCGAGCGCGGGGCTGCCTTGGGTGCGGCTGCACCGCCCCCAGACTTGCGCTTTGGAGGCTTGGAATAATTAGAACTAATAGAAGAAATGCCGGTGCCGGATTTGACTCACCATGTGCGTTGTTGGGACTCGGCGATGAGATGCGGCGTCGGGACGTTGCTTCGCGTTGCACGTTGATGTCACGAACAAAGGGCTGGTGGATTCGAGGACAGTGCTTTTTGGGCACTGTGGTCTGTTGACACTGTGCTTGACCTACATCCACTTCTTCGGCTTTTTGCGAGCTTCCAAATTTTCTTCCACCTCAACCATCTCTGGTTTCTTAACAACGATGTTACCGCTCCACGCGACACTAACTCCGCGGACACGATCAATCGTGTCACACACAGCGGACGATATGCCATACGTCGCCTCCAGGTTTGTCCGTGCTACGACGCAGCCCTCTGCGCGCCTTGGTCGCCCCTCGATGTGACGCCCGAATGCAAACAAAAACTACGAACCGCTTCTAAAAATGCTAGAGCTTGCCGCCTTCAATTCCCCAGAGCGAGCAAGTGTGGACAGTGAAGCAAGATCAATACCCGTCAGGCCACCCACAAGGTGCGACCTGGCTTCCAGCGGGCAGCCAGCGGTGCCGCCGTCCTTGGTGACGGGGTGCCTCGCGGTCTCTGGAGACACTTGAATCTTTTGTGTGCTAAATGCTTTGATGTATTGGTGTTACAACGCAACGACGACTCTGCTACATGGTACACAGACAATGTATTGCCGACAGCTCCCTCAGCTCTCCTGTAGATCAAATGCCACGTAGATTTCGGCCTAGATCTTCGGCTCGGGCTCTCTGCTGTGGTCAACATCATGCCCTTCCATGATGACCTGGTGGGGATGTAAAATACTTCTCACTTGAAATTGTTCTTCATCTCGCGCAACTTGGCCATGACACCAATAGGGTCGGTCTCGCCAGTAGCCTTCTGGATCACGGGATCCTGTATGCTGTGTTAGCATCAAGCAGCCAGAGTTAGGCGACACGGAGACTTGTCTTACCTCGACTCTCATAAAGACATTGTGTTGCTGTGAAGCTGTCAGACACAGCCGTCTTCCATATCAGACACAATGCAGGAATACGCACCTTCTCGTCTCCAATCGTGAACTTGCCAGTGGTCACTTGGTTGTTGTCGGCAAACGCCTGCAGCTTCTTGACGGGCTCGCTCTGTAGCACCGAGATAGAAAACTTGACGTTGGCCTTGGTGTACTCGTGGCCAGGCTGAAAACCCAGGTGTCAGCTTGACTTCAGAGAAACCTGCACCTGCCCGATGGTAGGATAGACTTACGTAGACGACCGTGTCATCCGGCAGCGCGGCGAGACGCTTGTTCAACGCCTCGTGCATCTCTTCCGCGTTACCCTCGAAGAACCGTCCGCATCCTTTCGCATATTTTGTCAGCCATAGTCACACAGAAGATGGGTGCTCGTTTCTAGCCACGCACCGCTGATGAAGAGCGTGTCACCGGTGAAGACAGCTCTGCCCGTGCCATCTTCCATGTAGAAGCAGATGCTGTCCTGTGTGTGGCACGGGGTGTGGACGGGCTTCACGGTGATGTCGCCTAGCTTGAACGCCTCGCCGTGCTTGGGCGTCTTGGTGACGCCCTCGCAGTCCTTGCCGCCGATGATGTCGATCTTTGGCGAGCCCAGCGCCTCCAACTGAAGGCAGTCAGCATGTATCCCTCCGGAAACCCCAGGTGCCCACTTGCCAGCTTCTTGTTTCCGCCAGCGTGGTCCCAGTGGCTGTGATGATGTGAGCAAGATATCCCATGTGAGAGGGGGACAGAGACACTGACTGGTGGGTGTTGACAATGGCCGTCAGATTTATCTTGCCGGCCTGGATAGCATCCTTGAGGACGGGAGCGACCCTTTGGCAGGTGAGCCGGTGAGTATTTTCTGCTGGGAGGGATGAGCATACTCAGGTGGGTTCGCCGGGTCGATGATGACGGCATCCTTGCTCTTGTCGTCGACGACCAGATAGGCGTAGTTGTTGCTACTGCCCACCCCTTCTCCGAGTTAGTTCCCATATAACACTCAGCCCTCTCAAGATGACCGGCCGCTCACTTACACATGGGAATCGACTGGATATGCATGGCGCGAGAGTTTGCGGTTTGCTGCCACGATCAGCCACAACGCCCCGGACTCAGACTAACGTTAACGTAACTCAACTCAACATACGGGTCTGAAAAAATTGCTGAATTGATTTCCAAGAAATGGCCTGCGAGATATGAGGCGGTTCATTACTCGTTGCTGGGAATGATGCGCGTGTTGTAACGACTAACGAGGGGGTTAGATACGCAGGTATGTTGATGATTAATGCACACGCAGCTATTGCACCCAGGCCTCACATCATGACGTTGCCCCACGCACAGAAGAGCTCGCACGTGATGTCCCAGGACTGAACCCATGAAACCATCTCATCCGTCAGCAAAGAGCATTTGTGCTCGGGGTATCATTTAATAGGCCGTGCCAAAAGACGGAATAATCATACAATGCCGATTGGCTTCGGCCTCCACGGACCTTGGTACAGCGACCAACCCGTATCCGACGCCGAGTCTGCCTCCGCCTCCGCCTCCACCGCCGCCTCCGGTGGTCCGCCGGCCGTTCTCAACGTGCCTTCTTCAGCTTTCCCCGTCTCACCAGGCTGCTTCTCCTCCTTCATGAGGGCCTTCGACAGACGGAGACACTTGAGCTGCGCCTGGTTCCCAGGCAACCTCCCCTGCAGCCCAGCCAGGCACCTCAACAGCTCCTCCCGATCCCACGCCCTCCTCAGCTCCCGCAGTCCCTGCTCAGCTCCATCATCCTGCTCCTCTGCGACCAAGTACCGTAGGACCGCTGCCTCGCACGCGCCGCCCTGTCCCTCCCCCTCGGGCCCCAGGTGCCTCCAGTAGTACTCCCAGATCCACCGCATGGCCTTGCGTGCCGCCGAGCGCAGCTTGCCTAGCGACGGCAGCTGCTCATGCGTCGCCTGGTGGCGCAGCTCGACGAACGTGGCCGGGAGCCCAATCGTCTTGGCCAGCGCGTACATGCTCTGCTTGCGCTGCCGCTCCTGGTGGCCGTCCAGCAGGCCCGTGACGAACCTGTAGCATGTTGTGTAAGCCCCCGGGGTTCATAGCCACCATCCACCCTCAACCACCATCACCAGTCGCCAGGTGCGGCCCTAGGGGAGGTTGAGGTGAGCTTACCTGCTGAACGCGGCCGAGTACGCCGCCCTCGCCGCATATGCCGCCGACGCCGCGCGCCCGTCGCCGCTCTCGCCGCCGACAGCCTCCTCGTCGCTCAGCACGGCCGCCGTGAGCAGCGCCGTCGACTCCACCATGTGCGGGCAGTTGCCGCGCTGCATCCACATGGACACCCGCGCCACCGCCTGGTGAAGCCTCCTGCTCCTGCTGCTGCTGCTGCTTCTCCCCCGGAGCTGGTCGTCCTGGCTATGCTCCGCCCCACTGAGCCATGACCCGTCGCCGCCGCCGCCGCCGCCGCCGCCACCGCTGCCGGCAGGCCCGGGAGAGCCGTAGAACTGCTGCCTCACGAGAAGCAGCTCGTGCCTGTCCCGCCACGGCGTCAGGACGTACTGCACCATCGCTCCTCCTCCTACCCGTGGTTCCTGTGCGGGGTTGCTCGTCGCGCCTGTGACGGTCCGATGGATGCAACGGGGGATGGCCTTGGCATGGAGGCCCCAGGGAGGGTTGCTGTCCAGGTGGATTGGGCAGAGTTTTCTAGCTGCGTTCGAGAAAGGACAGGCGAAACGTTGGGGGCTGGGGGGGGGGGGGGGGGGGGGGGGGGGAGGCGAGCTGTGAGAGAGAAAAAAAAAAGTCGTTCTGTCCCGCCAGATCGTCCGCGGAAACACCCTGGCTGCGCCCAAAAGGACTCAATAGTTCCGCAAACTCGACCGACGACGGACCTGCCGGGCTCAGACGATCCCGCTATTACGTCCTGGCGTGGCGGATCAGAGGATAGATATTACATAAGGTGCGTAGCTGCCATGCGATAAAAATATTACTCCTAAGTAAGCCCGAGCGTTGGTTGCAAAGAGGGCGGGCATCAAGGTGGGCATCTGGCGTCGTGCCACAGGACGGTGGAGTGGTGGCTTGACAACTGACACAGCCACAAGGGGTGACAAGTCGGCGAGCTGGGCGTGGCCGCGTGGGACCATTTGCATTTCACGACGGTGAGGACCGTGAGTGAGGTGGGCCACGGGCGGCAGGTGGCCAGGGCAGCGGATACAGGCAGCGGATACTCCGTACAGGCAGCGGATATCCGTACAGCAGACAGCAGGCCCAATCGATTCGCTAGTTGTCGCTATTGGCCCCAAGGCTCCACCAGCATCGCCGTGGCCTGCCGTGGCCCATCTTGCCCATCTTGCCATCGCCCTTTGCAGGGTGCATTTGCAGGGTGCACAGGCCACGCCCGGCACCGAACGTGCGGGGGCTCGGCCAGACACTGCCAACCATGGGCCAATCAGCGCTCCATGCTTCCAAGGGGCAGGGGTCGCACCCATCAGACATCACAAAACACATGTCTGACAGGGATCTTCCAGCGGCTCTGCAGACTGCCCTCATGCCCGTCCTCTACCCGCTTGCGAGTCCACCGTCCAAAAGGGAAGCCAAGCAACGCCTGCCCGTCACTTGCAATGGTGGCGATGATCAGTCCGTGGGTACCAAGTAAGTAGGAAGAAATAATAGCTCACGCATCATCTTTGCGTGTCGAGTGTGTAAAATTTTGTTCCAGGTGCCTGCTAGTGCTGCTCTTGTATGCAAACCCAGTCCCTTTGTTCCACCCAGGGCATTCCCTTAGCCCAGAGTTGCCCAAACGCCATCAAAACCGTCCTCCGTGTGGATGCTCTAATAATGCCCCCTTTCTATAAGCCCAAAGAGGAGTCGTAAAATTCCCGACGCTCGCTGAATTCAACCATGGAGAAAACATTGTAAAAAAAAAAAAAAAAAGGTAAAATGTGACAAGCTGAGTAGGTCATGTCTCATGCCGTTGCAGTCAAGTCCCCAGCCAGTAGGTCCGATACTGCGTGAATGGGCTACGCCGTGACTGCTTCCGAGGTCTCCTCCTCCTCTGCCTCTTCCTCGCCGTCATCTGACTTTGGTGGTTCCCACGCCAGTTCAAGCGTAAGCCCCTTGCCGGTCGGTTCCTTGGGTCGAAATGTCGACCCCAGCAGAGACGTTACAGTTGAACGGTAGTTGTTGAGCTGGGGGTCCTCCTCATACTTCTCGGGGGTGTCGTACAGACCCATGCCCACCAGAATCTCCCCTTCGTCCTCGTTGTCCTCCAACGGCGAGTAGTGTGCCGAATCCTCAGTTACGGCCGGCTGGGCCTGCTGGGAATGCACGAATGATTCGGGGGTTGGAGGTGTCGTGCTGGCCACTCCGTTCATGATGTAAGAATTCCAATCCATGGGGTTGTCCGCGGGGGTGCCCATGCCTGGGGCGTGGGTGAGAGATGGCAGTGCCTCAGGGTATAGCTGAGCCCCGTCCGAGTGAGGATAACAGGACCTATTCCTTTGTTGTAGGTCCCACCCATCGGGGCTGAGGTATTGCGGAGGGGCTGCTCCCTGATAGCCTAGGGGAAGAGGGGAGAAGGATGAGCACGGCGATACGTTTGTCGAGTAGGAGGTGATCATCGGAGATAGTTGAGGGTACGCAGGATCTGTTTCCTGGTGATCGTTGTACATGTTAGGCGTCGACAATGGGTAGCAAGGCGGTTGCTGGTTGGCGTAGGACTGTGAAATGCAGCCATAGGTGCTAGGATGCCAGCTGACGGGACGTGCGGCTTGCCCATTGTCAACCCCGAGACGCACATGCTGTTGATCTTGCTGCGGTCGTCGATACGGGTGGTTGTCATTGACTGTGATCCTCCTCCTGCTTGGCACCATCGATGCTCTGGGACTGCTGTTAACGCTGCAGGGCTTGGTGATCCTCATAGCTGATCCTGCACGCTGCCCATTGGACCCTCGAGATAATCTTCGTGAGGCCTCGGAAATTGCCATTTGCGTGGTCCAGTCGTCGAAGAAGGCATCGTGGGACGGAGGACCCGGAAGGAATCCAGGCGAGTAGCCTCTGTTAAGAGACTGCATGATGTGGGAGGTCGGCGTGTGATACTAGGGGTATCAAGCTGAAAGAAGAAGTCTTTGAAAGTAGAGGAGTGGTGGTTGATTAAGATTCTGTATGGGATGGAGAAAAGGTATTGGGTTGTGTGATGATAGGAAAGGACATATTGTTATAATATGGATGGATATCTCAACAAGGGAGACTAACACGACGGGGAGGTCTCGGGGCTGGGTTATGTATCATGGGGGTAGATACGGTGACACCAGGGATAGGCTTGGAAAGTCACATCCAGCCCGGTTCCAGGTTCGCGGCCAAAAGGCTAAAAGTAAAATCAACTCAGGTCCGTCCGGTCATGGATCGCCTGTGGGCCTGCGAGACACAGGCAGACGGGGCAAGCGGAGGTAATCACAGAGTGACATCTAACGATTCGGCGTGGCATCGATGCCGCATGCGCCAGCAAACTGGCGGGTTGCATGGAATCGCATCAACAGAAGCATGGGCTGCATGGCGAAGTACCAGGCATACTCCACACCCTTCGGGGGAGGGGGTACGTACCCGTTGTGCTTGCATCCCTTCCGAGTCCCTAGGCCCATGGATGGCAGGATTGGATCATCCGCGGCGCCTTGCTAGGATTGGCATTTGCACGTCTCTGATGGTCTTTGTGGCAGGCTGGTGCGGTACGGAGGTAACTGGGGCTGGGAGGCTGCGTCATATGCCCGAGCAGGGGGGTGTCGAACAGATGGATTCCAAGCTAAGAAATGGAAACGAGAAGGGTCCCAGTCCCATTGCCCCATTCTGTGGGCGCCCCGTCAGGGAGGCCAGGAGGAGGAGGTGGAGGCCAGCGGCCGGAGGTGTGTGTGGTCCGTGGGAAGAGTTGAACCCGACCGAGCCATCCCCCCAGTACGGATACACATTAGTACGAGTACTGGGCCCGGCCAACGGGCCCTGCTTCAGCCCCGTCCGTCCATGTGGTACTCCGTCCCCGTGTTCCTGCCTTGTCCTTGAATCTTGATTTGCCTTGTCCTGATCTGATAGTCACTCGCAGGCACTCGAGGGCGACTGACACACGCTGTTAATAACGAAGGATTCTTTGCCCGGAAGTTATTAATTAAGTGCCTGGACCCTGTAGGGACAGTGGACAGCAGCCGAGTTGCGTGTCTGTGGCTGGTTTCTCCATATTAGATTGATGACTCGGGGGGGCAGGCCTGGGCAACTCTGATCAGTGAACAAGGTGTCGGCCAAACTAGTTTATCGTCTAATGGCGACGAGACAAGTTGTCGTCCGCAATTTGTGGCCCCTTTGAAGAGCCCAGCGACAGGGTTACCTGGTGCGTACCCATGCACCCGCACCCTGGGTGACCACTGATATAGTCCTCGTGCTATCCGTGGTACTGCTACGAGTACGTACGTACTACTCTTATGCACGAGTGCTTGTAGTACTCGTAGTACTATAGTAATACCTACACTATTACCACGAGTCCGCAAGACGTCTTTGGCGCAGCCCAGGTGTACCAGGGCGCGATGGGGTCGGCTGTGATCAAAAGCACTCCCGAGACGCTTGCGCCGGTTTTGCTGGAACGTGCAAAGGACTAGGATGGAGGGGCAGACAGGATAAACCGCGCCCCTGCAGATAGGTACGGAGTAATGATGCTAATATTCGTACTTGTTCGCAAAAGTTTCGAGCAGGAGGGCGAAAAAGACCGAGTTCCTGCGGTCATGCAGAGCCAAAACACGCCAGGAAAACTCCCTTTGTGCCTAGCCAACTCACCAAAGCGGCTTTGGGGAAGGGATGGAAGAGTTGAGCTCACCCGGGGGGGTGGGCCTCAGACTCAACATGAGGAACTGTACTCGTAATAGCCAGTTCCTGGCCGAGGACCCTGAGATTGCCGCTCATGAGAGAGGGTGTGTGAAGCAGGAAGGGGTGCGATTAAAGTTGGCTGGGTGATTGCATTGGCTTGTGTGCTTTGTTGCGCATTTAAACTCCACTCAGGTCGGGTGGGCTGAGGGTACATGGCATTATGTACCCTCTCGGCCTCGCCTCTGCTGCGATGTTGGTTCCCGGTGATGCTGTGGGCTGGTAAGCTGGGTCCCTGAGGCTCCACTGGGAATGGGGGCAGGAGAAGGCATGAATGGGGAAGAGACTTTGAGACTTGGGCGTAGCCCCGGCTCTTTGTCTGGTGGCATTCCTGTGTCGCAGACTCAAAATCTCAGGTGTGCGGCGTCGGGATGCACATCGCAGAGTTCGATTCTGATTGGAACAGGGTGAGAAGAGCTATCCACACCCCCACTGTCCCAGGATTCACTCCCTCGAAACCACAATGAAAGTGGCTTTTGGGCGACATCCCCACGGAATGCGAGTGACAGGAGGAGTGACAGTATCAATTGTGAGACCTGGTCGTCCTGATAGACCCGAGCGTAATATCAAATACCCTCGTTTCGTACTCTTAAAAGCAGTACTAGTACGGATATGTAGAACGAGTACGGAGTACGGATACTCGTAAGAGGATTCAGACGAGGCTGGGAGGCCAGGACGTCATCGTTCATCCTTGATACTTACGAAATCAACGCAAAAACGTCGGGACGACCACGGCCGAGCCTCACGGCCTCTTTGAGCGACGAGGTATGGCTAGGGACAGATAGCTCCTGGCGTCGATAATACAGCTCCTGGTGGCACAGGTGTTGGCTCGGAGGGATCGGTGTTGATTGCTGAGGGGGAATGCGAAAGGGGCCCGTCGCACTGCACCACAGTCGCCTCCCGCAATCAAGAGGGTGAGGGTGACGAGTCAATCGAATGCGGCTTGGTGCGGTGACTGATGGTTCTCGCAGGATTGGTACGAAAGACATGCTCCTCCCTGGCAGCCCGCTGACAGCCCACTGACAACCCAGCTAGGTAGGTTTGCCGCCTGGCACTCTGGCAGGGTATGGGGGCTGGCCTACGCTGGAGGCGCCGTGGGATGCTGCATCGTGGATATGGATGTGGAGGTTTATGGCATGGCTCCGCGCCATCGGCCGGACACAGCGCCCCGGCACGGTGCAGACCAGCGGCCTTGCAGGGTCGTTAGAGTTCCCACATTGGTGCGGGTTCCGTTGGTCAGACCGATCGCCGGTAACCCAAGGCTCTTGGAGTCGGCGTCGGGGGACGGCAAAGCAAACCCGCCCTGTGATTCGCCCATGCACGCTGCTGATGCGCTCGAGTGTGAAGAAGGAATCTTTGGTTGTGACTGGAGGAGTGGCGGTGCCCAGACGTTGGCGTTGGGCGCCTCGCCTTGGTCCCGTGGAGGCTGGAGTCCGGGACGTGGAACAAGGTTCCAGGTTCCATCGACAAGTTACAGACTCACGAGTCGCAGATGTCAGCATTCAGGCAAGCGCCTGCAGCAGGCCCGTGGTGCCCAGCGGGCGGAGAGACATCCACCCTCACGGGAAACCGCGACACGCCCAGTCGCCCACCAGCTCTGGCGGAAGGTTCGGCGCCGTGGGTCCCCAGCCTGGAACGCTGGCCTCACCGCCTTTGATGGGACACGGTGCCATGCTCCTCTTGTGCGCGGTACCATGTACTGCTTGGCTGGAGGGGACCAAGGCCGTTCATATGGTACCAGGTACCATATTAGTGGGTGCAGCAAGTGCACCCAACCTCCAGCTCACAGTGCGCCACCCAGTGGCCAGGAAGCTCGGGGATTCTGCCGTACAAACAGGTCACTGTTGCAGTGCTGACTCGCTGATGGGGACCAGCGGGCCTGCATCGCCTGACCGGTTTTTGCGACCCGTGTCAACTCGCGACGGCACAAAGTCAACTTGCAAGGGGGCGAAGGCGCACGATTCGATGTCGCGGAGTCTTGGATGCCTTCCAAATAATGTCATCGACTTGAAGATCACCTTGGGCCAACCTGACGTGCATGATGCAGAATGAATGCTGCGTATCTCCAACATCATTGCATCACAAGACAGTGAGTACACATGAGATACCGAGATACCGACCGGACCCCCTCGATGGGAGCAAGATTCAACACAATCTACAACGGACCGGCATAGGTGCACATCTCGTCGGCGTCACGGGCCCAGTTGTCAAGGCCGGAAGTGAAGAGAATGTACTTATTTTGAACCGAGGAAGGCGATGCCCGAGGCCGAAGCCGTCGGAAGCGTTAGAGTGTATTGCGAGCACTCTCGTACGAATGCAACCTGTGCGCTCCGAACCTTCCAGGTTAGCTTCTTTTATCGTCTCCTTGGCCTTTCCTTTCCGTCCTCTCCACCTGATTCCGCTGTTGCAAACTTGCGACTGCACGCCGAACCCACCAACAACTGGAACTAATAGATCTTGGAGTCTGAGCGAAACTGGGAACTTGTCAAAGTGTGCAAGACCCAGACTCGTGCGGCAACTTTCCAGGTGGGTTCGCTGAGTGGGATCGCCCGTACCGCCCACTAGCGGCGCCCAATGGAGCCCCCAGAACGTGTCCAGGCTCGCCCGCTGAACTTCTGAACAGCAGCCCCTGGTCCACCAAGGCAGTGCCCTCAAGGCCCTGGCCCTAGGCCCTCTCTCCCCTTTCCAAGTTCCCAGCTTGCGAGCCTGGCACATACCAGAGGCAATAAAAGCGCTAGCTCATCAGTGGCTGCTCCCACGATGAATACGGGCATCAGCAGGCTGGTGGCACCCTCCGTTGACTCCCAAAGGCATCTCCGACGCCCCGTCCCTGCCCCTCCCTGCATAACAGGTAGCCCGCACTTTACTGTGCCTTGTTGGCCAGGGGCCAGAAGTCGTGGATGACCAGTGCCTTCTGCATTGGCTTGGCCTGCCAGTACTACCTTGATATTAGGAGGCAACCTCCATCACAGTGACCGCAACGACCACGGCCCAGGTTCCAGGCTGCCAGCCACCTGACCCAACCTGGAAGCGACCAAAGGTCAAGCAAGCATGGAGGCTCAGCAGCCCCAGTCCCGGCGCCAACTTCATGCACGTTATGGAGCTGAGCACTTTGAATCCATCTCTACGGAGTACCCCCAGGCGACTCGTCACCGTCAGCGGCTTTCGTCCCCCCTCCCCGATCAATATCATCGATGTTGACGGACTGCAGCGCTCATTTCGTAACGGACACCGCCGCGGAGCCCCTAAAAATTTGCCGTCCCCATCAGAGGCATGTACGAGTACTCGTCGTACTCTGTAACCCGGAGCAAATGTCGCAGCAACGGAAGTCGTTCTCTGGTTTTTGTGGCCCGGTCCCGCATCTCGCCAGCACCAACCCGCCCACGCGCCCTACTCGTACTCGTCGGGACTCGTAACCTGTCATCCGGCAGGCCTCGTCATCGCGATGGCCACTACTCGAGCAAGATTCTGTCGTTCCGCATTTCAGAGCCGATGCCCACGGCGACACAGCAGCCCCGGAGTGCCGATCCAGACCTTGCCGGCGCGCCGCATATTACGAGATCCCGATTCGGTCCAAAGTTTCATCAAGGATGTGAGTGTTCCGCTTTGCGACAGCGAGTCGGACCTGCCTTTTTCCAAGCCGCCAAACGGTCCCTGACTTTTCGACAATCGCACGCCACGATACTGCACGAGATGCGCTGTGCTGTAGGACTAGTGATACCATGCTTGGTTGGATTTTACTCGCCTCAACACCCACATCAGTGCCACTTGATGGCCTTGCCGCTCAACACGCCCTCTATCTGGCGTCTCATCTCGTGGACCCTTGTCGGTGCGACTTGACCGTCTGGTATTATTTCACATTGCCAGCTTGCCAGACCAACAAAGTCTGAGGCGATCGGCAACACTCGGTACCGATCCTTGTGGCGGAGGGTCGACGTCTCGTCTCAGTGTCTCACTTACATACCATACCCTCTGGAGTTGCCGGCATGCCATTGCCAGGGGAGCCTGCAGCGCAATCCGAGGGCGCTGAAAGAAGCTGCACCATTTGCCCTGCAGTCACTCGCCAGGCGGGCGGGGTAAAGCGAGCATTGCATCCAAGACGGCTATCCCATCCTCCGCCCCTGAGTTGGGAGCTTTGCTAGCCTGCCCGTCTCTCACCCCGCCGACGCAGTCTCCAGCCGACGCCTTGCTCCAGGGCTTTAACTTTCTTGGCAACCCAACCTACACGTATCCGTAGTGTCCTCGTGCATAGTAGGCTGCTGTTGTCCCGCGGTTCTTTGCTAGCTCTGTCGAAGACATGTCCGAGGTTGCTGCGAGCAAACGACGGCTATCCGTACCATGGGTCAACATATTCCCGCACTAGGTCCCAGGAATACTTGTGGTTTGTTGATGCATCAGCCCATGACAGGTGATGCTGGCAGAGGGAACAAATCACCCTTGTTGGCTCGAAACGCTACGTCGGCTGTTGCAGAATCCTATCGCGGGATTTGAGTCAGAACGCGCACCATTCTCCATTCCCCCCGTCGGATACTGATGTTCACGAGGCTCGGGCCGGTGCAGCCAACAGAAACCAGGTTTGGCCAGTCAGCCTACGAAGTACCACAGCCATCTTACGTTGTCAACCGCCAATGTATGTAGGTGCACGTCTGATACAGACCTGTGGTCGTGCCGTGATCACCCGTCCAGCTACCCAACGAGTTAACACGCAGATGAATCAACTGCCACAATTTCCCCTCAGGTGTGGTCAACCGCATACTACGCGCGACCTCTCGGCTTCATTAACAAGAGACGAATCATGCCAGTCCAAGTATCCCAAAGCACTTAGAGGCCGAGAGAGATTTACCATCGAAAGAGTTGCACACCAAGATGATTGGCTCGCTGTTGAACCATGGCGTGCATCATCTCCAATCAAGGCGGCTGCCTTGCTATCACTTGTAGTATACTACCAGTAGTATTATTGTGGCCGCGTCCTTCTATCCATGCCAGTGCAGGCAACATTTCTAGCTACGCCAGTATCCTCCACTGGACAGCCTGTCGAGCTTGGCTGCTGGAACGAAGCATTAGCGGCCGCTTTTTCGCCCTGTGGTTTCGTCTTGAGACTTGAGTGCTCGGTGATGCCAGCCACCCAATACGTCAAAACCACTTTTGGCTCCCAGCTCAGTGAAGAACTCGAAGCGAATGGAACATCTCGCCCAACAAGTACTGTCTGAGCTACGAGTACTCGTAGAAGAGCCGAGAATCTGCTACCGCTACTACGTATTAACACACATGGTAAAAGTGCGGTGTCTGCATTGATGTGACGACGCTACGGACACTGACTGTCTGATACTAACGCCGAGTTGCTTTGCGCTACAAGAAACTTTTCACACCCGAAAGCCGCCTTTGTTGGGTTTCTGCGGAGCACTCATTCCACGAATCCGCTGGGTTTCCGGAGTCGCCGGTATCTGCGATGGGCACGTACGAGTACTCGTACACGTATGTTCGAGATTCATCGGAACCCGGAAGATCGGTAATTATGCGTGTTATGGACGATACCGTCCAAGAGGTCTTCGCTCCTCACGATTCACACGAGACGTTGGCGACACACCCCTCTCCCCGCATTATGGACGTGACGTGGGGCGTCTTTGGTGCGTACATGGCGTCAAAGGGGTCGTAACAGCACACCCCCTCCATTCAAGAGGGTCATGCGCCAGACTAATAGCTAATATCTGCACGGATAGCAGTTTGGAGAGTCGTGGACTCTGGGAGTCTGGAAGGCTGGAATTCCCTCGGGTGGACGTGCTGTCCGTGCTGTCCACACTCTGCATCCATCGGAGGAGGACCTGGCAAAGTCAAATACTACCCGTACTATTACTTATGTACTCGTATTAGCACCGAGTCATTTCGACCTCAAACAGTGACGTGCGAGGCACCCGCACCAAGTTGTCATGCTTGGCCGACCCTTGTCGATCCCACCAAAAAAAAAAAAAAAAAAAACATCGCCAGATGCGCAGACTCCTCCCGATCTCTGGCGGCTTGCTGGAGGCTCTTCACGCTCAACCCCGCAACGGCCATGTGTCTCACGGGCTTGCCGCTAGTATTAGTACGAGTACGAGTACTCGTACGTACGAAGTACCTGACAGAGCTGACAGAGTGGCATCCTTGGCTTCACAGCCTAGGTTTTGGCAAAGCAAAGAACTCGCGGATCGACCCCAAGGACCTCCAAAGTGACGCCCAACCCGCAATGTGCTGACTCCCACTGCGCCCCTCTGCGCCCCTCTGCGCCCTTGGCGCTGTGGTAGGTTCATGAGTTTCCAGATCAGACGCTTCCGCATGCTACCGACCAAGAACGCCAGATCCATCCATCCTGGCACCTACGCGGGTCGAGACTGCTGATTCTATTCCTCGTACTACTTACTTCTCACGGCCCCGACATTGTGGTAGCAAGCCTCATTCCAATAGGAAATACTACTAGCCCTTCCGGAGCTCCTCCAGAGTTGCTTCGTGCACGTGTGCACAGAGGCCTGTCTTCAGTGTCTCGTCGTCCTGCATGTCTTCTGTGACTTGCCCCCTCCCTCGGATGCAGTCTACGAGTACGGGTACTAAGGTATAACTGCTCATATGCAAGTATTCGTACCCACCCACACTCTGCCAGTCTTTACCTCGCAGGTGCGCGCATAGCGCACATTTCGCCTCTTACAATGCTGTAGGAACCAGGAACTGCATCGGTGCGAGCCTAACCGTCTGTTGTTCGCCTCCAGCTACCTCAACGGTCCAACCGTCCCAGCATGGGGGAAGAGGGACTGATAGATCAACGAGCACATCTTGATTTCACCGCCTCTTGTCCCAAGTGGGCTTTCCACTCCCGTCACATCGCACAATCCTCCGACTCCCCGCGAGGCAAGTCTCGGACATGCAAAAGTATCAGTCGTAACCGTGCGCCGTAGTGGCACTCAACCCACTGGACGAGGTGACCCGTCATTGGCACCAATATGCACTGGACACGCCTGGCAACGTCCCGAACCGGCCAAGCCCCTGGGCACCCGACCAACGAGATAGAGACTGTCCCCAGAACCCCAGATCCGCTCACTGCCCTGTTAACCGTTGATACCTGCGAGTAACATGGAAACCAGGGGCTGCCTTGGAGCTGTTACGAGGCTTCGCCAGCGTTAAGTGCGTCAGCGTTGAGTGCGCCAGCGCCAAGCCCGCTGAATCCCTCTTTCTGCACCTTGAGCGATGCTAGATTGACGGCAAACCGAAGCTTAGCTCGCGCATCCCAGTCTTGGGCGTGGCAGAGCAGCCCGTACAGCATTCCGGCGATGAATGTATCACCTGCTCCCACAGCACTTCTCGGAGTGTTAGCCAGCAGCGTCCTGCGTCTCCCTGGACAGCTTGGCCAGCTGGCCAGATAATACGCAGCTATCCGATCGGTAGCCACCACGCGTCCTGGGATGTGCAAATGGCGCACAATGTGCCAGGCACTGGGGGGCGGGCCATGAACTTACTCGACGACGGTTCTCGCTCTGGCGCCATCCGCGACGGGACATCGAAGACACTCGCCGGTGGGTCGAGACAGCGCCACGGCTCCTTCTGCTCCCCAGGTACACAGGGCCAGCGACCTGAGACAGATTAGATTCGATACCTGGGACTCGAAAAGCAACGCATCGATGGCGCACCACCTACACTTTCGGCAGCTGCTCCGTTCTGAGACATGCTTCGGCAGACTCGTGCCCTCGGCTCTATTACGCGGAACCTTAGTTTCAGTACTCGCAGTAGTGCTCGTACGCGCAACGAGGGAACGGTGATACTAGCGGGCGATTCTTAACCATACCTCTGCCCAGCTTCGCGAATAGAAGACAACGTCGGCCTCGGCGGCTAGCTCCGGGAGTCCCTCCCGCCCAGGCTTCTCTACCTCAACGCTGATCTGTGCTCGGGGATGCAGCCGGCGTAGTAGATGGATGCAGTCTAAAATAGTGTCTGGTATCCGACCCTTCAGTGCTCACCAAGAAGGCGTCAGAAATAGGCACGAGGAAACAACAAGGCGCGCGGCCGGGCTCAAGGGAGGAATGGGGCGCTCGCACCTCAAAGTGCCACCACGTCTCCTGGTCTGATCCAAAGGAGAGGGCCACACGCTCAAATTCATGCACGGTCATCTCGGGCAGGTCGTTGTAGTTGACAAGCGTGCGGCTGCCGGTCTGCTCGCTGCGGATGATGTAGCTACTGGCGGCCTCGGTATGTTGCTCACGGTATATACAGTGCTGCAGGTCTATTGGCGATGCCGGGCCGTAGGACTCGACGACACGCCGCGTAGCAGGCGATGTCTTGCCGGGCAGGCATGAGACCAGGTAGGGCTTGACGTCGTCTGAGAGGAGCTGCTGGAGGACCTCGAGCGAGTTCGGGCAGTTGCCGCCACGCCGCGTGGTCAGGCTCGTAGCGCGTAGTTTGGAGTCTTCGGCTGGGAAGAAGGGAACACTAGAGGTCGAGTTAGTTCAGATGCGCTCGTGCAGCTGCGGGGGTTTATGGGCCATTCCTGAGGATGGTGTCGAGGTAGCAAGCTCCGACCAAAATGAGGTGCTTCATTCTGCTATGATTGTCGCCGTGGTCGCGGCGGATATTGTATCAGTGCTCTCTTCCTATAAGACGATGCTAGTATCAAAATGAAGCTTTGGAGTTGACAACAGATGAGAGCCCGGAACCAACGTCATAACTGGACATGTCGGCCCATTGTTTTGCCGCTGAGAAATGCTATTTCGACTCAAGGCGTTAATTATATCACTGAATATTCAAAGCCAAGTTCTCCTTCCAATACGCTCCACGCTCCTGTCTGTCATCCCTTAGTATTTCCAACTCCTTCCCCATTTCTACAAGGCTTCTCCTGCCCATGGATTCTCATGACTCGGACTCTTGAGAACGCTCTGGCACTTTAGGGATGAACCACCAGCAAATGGCGCCGCCGGCGATGAGCCCCAGGATGACGGGCTGTAGCACCTGGACGCCAGCCCTCGCAGCGATAAGCCCCGTGAAGGAGGGGAATATGGCAGCCCCAGCCTGAGCGAGGACAAAGACGAAGCCTGCAAAACCTGATCAGTATGATAACACAACTTCCCCCGTCTATTTGGGAATAACAAGGGGGGGTTGGGGGGATTGTTGTTTTTCTTCACCCACCTAAGGCCGTGGACTGGATCTTGCGCGGGAACAGCCTCGACGCAACGCTCATGCCCGTGGCGAAGAAGGGCCCGAAGAAGAAGCCCATGAGGGCAAAGGCCGTGGCGCTGGCGACGATGCTGGGCACCAGCCAGAAGAGCAGCTGCAGCCCCAGGCATGCGGCGCTCAGGCCTAAGATGCAGCGCTGCTCGCCGAGGCGGTGCGTGGGCTCGGCGAGGAGGATGCGTCCCAGGAAGAGGCCCGCCCAGAAGCCCGTGGGGACGTAGCCCATCTTGTCGAGGGGGCCCTTGCGGTAGGTGGTGAGGTACTCGACGACCCAGCCTGGTTCATGGGGAGTCAGCTCTTGAGATCGGTGGCAGGATAGAGGGGGGTTGGAGGATGTGTGGTTGGGGACGGACCTCCGGCGGTGGACCAGGCACCGCAGTTGAAGAGGTAGAAGCCGCCGATTAGCCAGAGGTTCTTGAGCTTGACGAGCTGTCCAATGTCCTTCAGGGCCTCCTTGTTGCGTCGCTGCTCTCGCTGGTCTTGATTGCCATCTTGATCATCGGGGGACGAGGAGGGCTGCCGGTTCTTCCAGAGAGATTTCCTCCACAGGGAATCTTTGAACGCGGCACCCACTCCCAGAAGATTCACCACATGGATCCCAATCAGGGGAAAATAGGCCATCCTCCAGCTTTCCAGTCCCAGACCCCTGCCCGCCGACCCGGTCGTCGCGACGGCCGTGGCAACAAGCGGCCCAACGAGACAGCCCAGGGCGAACATGGCGTGGATGAAGCCCAGACAACGGTGGGCGCGGGGCAGGGTGCTGGCCCAGGTGTTGGCGTGGGAGTCCTGGAAGGCCATGCCGAGGGCCTGGACGGCGAAGCTGAGGAAGAAGAGCGGCTGGGGCGCCCAGGGACGGAGGCACTGCGCGAGGAGCTGGAGGGCGGCGCCGAGGGCGAGGAGGGGGCCCAGGGCCAGGTGAGCGGCGAGGAAGGGGTTTGCGGCGGCGGCGAGGAGCCAGCCGGAGAAGATACAGGCATATCTAGGTGTGGGTATGAGCATGTCTACCTAGACTTGTACGGCTTTATAGGGGAGCAGGTGTGCTTGCATGATGGCGACGTCGCCGGTGCTGATGGTGAAGGACTTGATGATGTACGGGATCAAAGGGCCCAGGGTGCCTCCGTCGACGCCGGCGCAAAAGAAGGAGAGGCCGGCGGTGAAGACCTTGAATATCGGGATCTTGGCCTCATCTTGGGCGGACGAGTGGTTGCGCTGCCCATCGGCGTCGAGCGTCTCAAGTTCATGCTCCTGCTCGACCGGTTGTAAGTGGCCTGCGCGGGTCTCTGTGACGGTGGTTGTCGACATGATTGACTGGATAACCCAGCAAAAGTGGTGATGAGGTTAGGGAAGCCAGTTTTGTGCAGATAGAGGGCAATGCAGCTGGATCTGCATCGTAAGAGTCATACCAGGCGAATGCTCACCCTGTCATCAAGCACTGCCCAAAACAGGAAGGCAGCATGGTGCGCGTCTCGAACGCACGATTTACATGACGGTCAGAAGCGGAAATTTAGTCTTTTCACAAGGTATGTAAGGTAGATACTAATGCTTCAGGTATAGGCATCTTCTCTGCATATAAAATAAATACATGTATCAGCCTGGTGTGTTGTTTGTAGATAGTGTTTTGTCCATCACTCCGCAACGCTTTCGGCTGGGCGTGAGTGCTATTGTCAGGTCGAATACGAACCACACACAACTCGATGGCTTTGTTTTGGAGAAGGCAGGCCTGGCGGGTTCCAAATCTTAAGACATGAAGACCCTATTGCCACTTTAGATAACGATTGCATCATTTCTCAAGATAAAGACATGAAGGTTGGTGCTTCGTCTCCAGGCTCTAGGGTAGGCATGTTTTGATGAAGGTGTGACGTACGGAGTACGAAGAACATGTTTGGTTTATGCCTGTGAACAAACATGGAAATGAGGCACTTACTTAGTTAGTACCGTGAACTCTGTCTCGCCATTACCAGTAAGATGGCAGGACGAATTCCTTCGTATCATGCCTGAAGCTCTCTGGCCGCACATTCCGCTTTCTGACCGCCCAACTACTACCGGCAAAAGACACAGCTGTGCATTGTCGTGATCATCGCCAACCACCTACCGACGACCACTGACGGCCACTGTGAGAGAGACCCGCTCTCTGCCGCCTGCTGCCCCGCCATTCAAGATCGCAGGCCCCATCGTCACCCGCCCAACGTCATGAGTCCTCCTGGCAAGAAGCAGGTTTCCTTCGAGCATGGACTCTCTGATGATAGCGACGATGCCGACTCCCAGAGCCTCGAGGTACAGACCAACTGCCCAACGCCCCCGCCACCCCATCGGTCAAGCTGACTGTCCCAGGTGACTTTCGACCCCTCGAGCAGCTACCGTCGCAAGAGCTCCCTCGTCTCCTCCGAAGCCCAGCGCCCCCTTTCACGCCGCCCCGCGAGACGCGATGAATGCATCGTACACCAGTTCCTCGAGAGCCAGCGTCGCGCCCAGGGTGCAGCCGGTGACAGTGGCCCTGAGCAATTCCTCGGCCACCCTGGCTACGCCAGTCCCGCTGCGCACGTCGACGGGCAAGATACGAGCAAGGACAAGGACGATGGGTCGCTGGTCGAGCCCAAGCCGGACCGCCATCCTTCGCGATGCGTTATCGACCCGGAGAGCCTCGAGAATCATGGGCTCGGCCAGCCTGATCAAGAGGCCTGGACCCACGAGATGACAAAAACCAACTCAGAGCTCGACCTCATGAACTATGACGATGCGCGCAGCCGCACTCTGACCAAGGGGCAGCTCAGGGACATGGCCTGGGGCGTCCGCGAGCTGAGTAGGCGCCTGAGCAGCATGCGCATCCGCTACCATGTCAGGACGGTCTTCCTCCTCACCAAGATCTACGACCAGGATCTGATCCCCAAGACGAGGGACCTGACGAGGTGGCTCCTGCACAAGGATCGCGACGTCCGGTACACAGTCTACATTCAGGACAAGCTCAAGACCAACAAGAGGTTCGACGTGGCCGGCTTGATCCATGAGGTGGCCAAGGGGTACAGCGACGCTGGCGACGTGGACCCTGAGAAGGCTGTGGAGGGTGTCAGTAACCGATTGAGGTACTGGGATGAGGCCATGTGCAAGTCACGCCCACATACTTTTGACTTTGTTGTTACACTAGGCGGCGACGGCACTGTCCTGTACGCCAGCTGGCTCTTCCAGCGCATCGTCCCGCCTGTCATCACCTTCTCGCTCGGCAGCCTGGGGTTCATGACCAAGTTCGACTTTGACGAGTACCCGCAGGTCATGGAATCGGCCTTCAAGAACGGCGTGACTGTCAGCCTGCGGCTGCGGTTCGAAGGCACCGTCATGCGGAGCCAGAGGCGCAAGAACTCGGAGATCGAGTCGGGATCGTCGTCGGAAGACGAGGATAAGCACCACGCCAAACGTGATCTTGTCGAGGAGCTTATTGGCGAGGAGAATGAGGATGCGCACACTCACCGGCCAGATGGCACATATGAGATCCTCAACGAGATTGTCGTGGATCGGGGACCAAATCCAAGTGACCCCCCCTTTTTTTCCGTTTATGGTACAAGTGACAGTAACTAATTATATGTAGCCATGTCGACCACCGAGTTGTTTGGCGACGACGAGCACTTCACAACGATCCTGGCTGACGGCATCTGCGTCTCGACGCCCACGGGCTCCACAGCCTACAACCTTGCGGCGGGGGGCTCCCTCTGCCACCCAGAGAACCCCGTCATGCTGGTCACGTCCATCTGCGCGCACACGCTGTCGTTCAGGCCCATAATCCTCCCCGACACTATAGTGCTGCGCCTGGGCGTGCCTTACGACGCACGCACGGCGTCGTGGGCCAGCTTTGACGGGCGCGAGCGCATCGAGCTGCATCCCGGCGACTATGTCACCATCAGTGCGAGCCGCTACCCGTTTGCGTCGGTGCAGGCCGACGGCCGGCGGAGCGAGGACTGGGTCAACAGCATCAGCGCCAAGCTGGGGTGGAACACGAGGCAGAAGCAGAAGACCTTCAGCGAGTGGGAAAAGGGGAAGTAGCTTGGGCAATGTGGTCTTTTCTTTGCTGGTACTCGAATACCGGGGTGATTTTATGGCATCGGAGTTTGGGGGCATGAGGGTATAATGATCTAGAAGTACGACCAATGCAAATTGGGGGAGAATGGACGAATATTCAGGTGCACGGCGCCCCTTGATAGGAGCTGATCGTTAATAAGAACCGAAAGAGTCAATGCTAACACGAAAACGGGCATCCATCCGCCGTCATCAACTCCACGCTCACACATCCCGCAAAAGGCCAAGTCACATCGCCACAGCGTTACTCAGGGGCACGGCCCAACCTTGGTAGGCTCGCAGCCGCCCGCGCAGCCATTGTACATCATGCAGGTATTGGCCGTGTCGGCGCAGACGTTGATGAGGGTGGCCGTGTCGCCGTAGTTGGCGTTGATGCCCGCCAGCTCGTTGCCGTCCCTGGCCGTGACGCCCTCGATGTAGACGTTGCGCTTGCACTGCGAGCTGCAGTTGCCGCACGAGCGGTAGAGCTTGCCGTAGTCCTCGACGTAGAAGCTGCTGAGCGTTAGTATATATATGCGTGTGTGTGTGTGTGGAATATGGAAGGGGTGGGTTACTTGATGATGTTGACGGTGCCGCAGCCGTTGTGCTGGACGACCTTGTCGCTGGCGTGGTAAGCACCCCCGCCGATGATCCACGTGTGATCGCCGGCCTTGTCATTCTTCTGCGGGTGTGTCAGGTATCTGGGCGTGTAGCAAGATTGTCAAGTATCGCGGCTGCCAAGGGGGTTGCGTACCACAGAGATGGCGTCCTCGCAGACGTCCTCGAACCAGACAAACTCGAGGGTGCAGGGCCCATTGCAGTGCACACCCTCGGCCTGGTCCTTGCCGATGATGACGTTCTTGAGCGTGGCTCCGGCCTGGAGGTAGAATACGGCGTCCTTCCAGTCTCCCAGGGGCATCAGCTCAGTGTCCGTCCCCGTGGGGTGTTGATATACGTACCACCCTCGTTCTGCTCGTTGCAGGCGCCGGTGCCGCGGTCATACTTCCTCCAGCCGCCGTCAAAGGTCTGGCCGGCAGCGACCTGGATGACGGAGCCGCTCGAGATGTGATCCGTGGGCTTGGGAACGCCGCCTTCGTAGCCGAGGCATGCCAGGGCGGCAGGCAGGAGAGCTGAAACGACACCGAATTTGGACAGCATGGCGGATGGATGAAGAAAAGGATCAGCAGGGCAAGCTAGTACTATGTAAAACGGTGGAGGTAGGAGGACTGGTGGGAGATCGGGAAGTGATCAGCTGGGTGGTCACTACTACTCTGCGTGTAAGTCGCGTTCAGTTGTATAATATATATACACTGCTACGGCGGTGCCCCAGGAGACGGTGTTATTGACGGAGGAATTGCCTAGAGGGTTTCCACATACGAGGGCCTAGGATATGGCCGTCGAGCCTTGTCACTGGAACCGGCAATTGCCTCCCACGGGGTAATTATATTGTGGCTTTTTTTCATGAGGAGGTTCTCCAGATGCTGGGACCCAGTAATATTCTCGCCAAGATGAACAAATCTTCTCCAAGGCCCCATGGCGTGTTACATGGCCAAGTGACAAGAGGGGAAATGACTGCCGAGTTGGGACCCCTGGCTGGGGGCCTCGGAACATCGCCTGGAGTTAGTTTGGGGCGTCTTGTCATGCAGGGCTTGGAAGTTTCACGATGGACATGCGCCCACAGTCCGGTTTGGGAATACGGATGCACGAGACCAGGCGCCAAGAAGGAGAAACCAGAGTGCTCCAACCCCGGTGCACCCGGCATAACTGGGGTGGTATTTCCTTAAGAGCGGAGGTTACATTGAAAAAGTCGGGGTAAGACTTTGCGATGGAACATCCCGTCTTGATTCCTGTGGCTTGGCTAAAGAAGCTGAAAACAGTACCTTCCTTTGTAATAGAGCCCGTTCATCGTCTCAACTTTGTCCTTTCCGTCCAGATAGTATGAGCATGATCCCTGGCTTAAATGAATGGCTCTGAGATCCAGAGAGCCATCGTATGCAACTACTGGGATCTCACCTAGATTCCATAGTATGCCCGTTGTATATCGGTTCCATCATCCACCGTAAATTCTTAAAGAGATCAAATAAGCCATTTCAACCACTAAGGACAGCCAGAAGTGTCTGCCGCCATTGTTAAATTGTGTACATATCCCCAAAGGTCTTTGGGTGGTGTCGGATTGTCCTTCGTCGCCCACACGACAGTTGAGTAGAATATCCGTGAGGTCTCTCTTCAATTTCTGCATTTCGACAACTCTCTGATTCATCGTACTAATTATTTACGGGCGCATTGCGGGCTGCCAACGATGGGCTTACCTCTCCGAAGGAATTATCAACGATGAACCGCACGGTGGTCACGTCTCGCGTTTGTCCTATGCGATGAATTCGCGCCAGGGCTTGGTCCTCGACAGTAGGATCCTGCTATGTTAGATGCTATGTTAGATGGCGTTATAAATGGGCTCAACGATCCGCTCGATCACTTACCAATGTGGCTCCAATAGGTAGGCTCGTGAAGCTACAGTCGGCGTCAGGCTGTTGACAGTCTCATGTTAGCTAGGCCTGGAGACACATATAATGCGGGAGGCTGTCTGTCACTAACCCAACTGCTCCATAGGATAATGTTCATAGCAGAACTCTGCTAGAAGGATTTGTGCGAAACTCGTCGATGATTCCTCGTCTGTTCTTCTGTGACACTTTGCCATCGAATACTAGACAAGGGATATCCGCCTGACTGAGCTTAGCTTTTACTACTCCGAGAGTCATTCTCCATGCAGAGAAGATGATGCTATTTTGAGTCAGCCATAGCTTCATATATTGGTCTGACGTTGGGTTGGTCTGACATACCATTTTACATTGTCTGGCTGTTTCTGCAGATCCTCCACTAGAACGCCTACTTTTTTTTTTTTTTTTTGGAAGTCCCTGTGTGAGATCCAATCCTGGCCGATTTGCTAGGTTGATACACGGTTCCCCTGGAGTAAAGGAATCGGTTGACATAGGTGTCATGGGGCAGGAACCGTGGCCGCATCGAATGCTTGTTCCTGATGGATGAGTTTGAGAACACGCGCTGCAAACAAAGGCAAAACACCAAGAAAAGTGAGCCGTTCCTCTCTGTCTTGAATCACCAGCCACATTTCCCACAGTTTCAAGATGTTGCGAGCAAGACTGACATTGTTCTTGACCGGTCCCACAACGCAGGTTGAATGCCCGTTGTGTTGTGGACTGCCAGTCGTTGGCAGCGACTTTGGAGAAGGCGTGTCGGGCAGGATAGTAGGCTCCAATATTGAAAATCATGCGCATAGCCTCAATTCTTTGTAGAATATTGATATAAGAATGAGTGCCGCATGGGCCGCTATGGAGATATATTAATGCCTCATCAATGTAGGCTATCACCTAGTTCCTAATGTCTTCATATAGCTGTATTTCGCTGGAGCTGATTTGAATATGAAATTGTGTATCATTTCTTGATGGAAGGTGAAGTATTCCCTTTGGTCAACGGAGGAGGAGGCAGCCAGACAGCCGTCTCAAGCGCTTGGTGGCTTCACCGACATTTCCGGACTTCCACAAGTTGGAGATATCATCATCGAAGCCCTCTTATCAAAATATGGATGCACTTTTAAAAACTTCAAGAGCGTTATCATGTCTCCTAGTTTGTTCTGAATAGGTGTGCCTGTTACGGCCCATCTCGCAACCGAACTGAGGCAGCAGATGGCTCGAGCTATTTGGGACTCGCTGTTGCGTATAACGTGCGCTGTTCACGCGTTAGAATCCTCATTGACAAGATTTTGGAACAACCCACCCTCATCTAGTACAATTCGCTTCCACCGAGTCTTGAAGAGAAGAGAGCTTTCGACTCCGTCACCCTTGCTCCACTCTGTAGAGACTGTATGATTGAGCTTGAAACAGTTTGTGACTCCAACTAGGAGAAGAATTGTGCTTTGCTATCGCCTGTCGGGACGCGTTTGTTCAAATTATCCCTCGATTCGATGGATCCATGGCGACATGCTGGTCTGTAAAACATGAGAAGGTATTTGGGAACAGTCTGAATTCGACCCTAGGTGATAGGTCAAGTCATAAAATGGAGCCGTTATGTTTGGTATGTGAGAGCTCTAGACTAACTGTAGTGGATCCGATAGCCGCCAAGACTCCAAATCTTCAATTAATGTCAATATAATGGAGGTTGCGTGTAGGAGGACGTTTACCCATTCCAAGTTGACGATAGATTCAGTCCTCCTTGTGGGCCATTTCCCGTCTTTTGCGCTGCTCCATCCTGTCTCTTATTTCTGGATAATCCACCTCGGACATGACACATCGGTGTCTTTTCTGTCGCGATGTTAGACGTTTTAGATGGTACCGTTCCCATGGATCTCGGTACACCTTGTGGACTCGAATAGCATCCCAGTCTTCTATGCGCGTCCGGTTGTTGATGTTAGGAAGAATGGGCAAGGGATTTTTAACAGATTCTGCACTGCCCTGGTCCGCAAGAAGAAATCTCAGGAGTTGGTCCTGCTGCTCGTCGAGAAGTTGACAGATGCGGTAGGTGACATCTATCCGTGCACTCTGGTACCACAAGTTTGGCTCATCATCTTTCTCATCCCCCACCCAGCTCCGAGTATGGTCAAAGAGCGCGACGCCTCCAAAGATGCGGTCCTCGGCCCAATACCCAACCAGATTGCTGATACTATACGGTGGGTGATATTTTGTATCGGCGAATGCAGGATGTTCAAAAAGCGTAGGGGAGGGCGACAGGGGTACGAAGTCCGAGTCGTGATCTTGCCAGAGTGTGACCGCCTCGACGTCCAAACTGGAAGTTGTGGCTGGGTCGTGGTGATGCCCAAATGTCTGGAACAAATATAGAGCAATCTGATGAAATGCGTCGGCGGTCAACTCGATGAGTCGCAGATTGAAAGAGCGCGAGGACTCGGGGGCTGCTTGGTAGGCGGCGAGAGTCTGCCGAGGTCATGGTCAGTTGAATCATTCCCTCACCCATCACCCGGGGGCTGAAGGGTGGCTTCTGACCTCTGGTTTGAATGTGAGAATGCTGGCATCGAATTCCTCGCGGAACTTGATAGCCATGTCGAACGCTGCTGAACATAACGTGAGGTGGCCATGGATGGGATGTCGTTTGCTGACGGTTATTGTCCTCATTTTCCGTACTACATGGTCGAGTGGAAAACCGTCAAGGATCTGAGCGTACGTCTCAAAGGCTAGGTCAGTCGCCATGACGTTTGCGATGGCCCGACGCAAGGTGGCACTGTGGGCGGCGTCGAGGCTGCCTATTGACGAGCGTTGACTGGATGAATCCATGGCTATGGAATCATGGGTGAAAGAAGAAATGTCGTACTCGGACAAAGTGGAAAGCGATGATGTTAGGGGACGGCTGATGCTTTGCGGGGGAGGAGTTGGGGGATCATTTTGGGGGAACCCCCGGGGCCCCCACGGCATAACGGCAAGCTCCCAAAAGCAAACATCTTCCCTCAATCAGCCTCAACCATATGGACCTGATACATGGGCCTGGACAGCTCTCCCCCCTCGCATGCGCGAGAGCCGTGGACCGGATGCAGCCTCTAGATTGTCATGAGGCCAACGGGGGTGGCAAGCACATTTTAGTTTGCGAGACTACGAGTATGGCAGAAAGGCATCTCCCTGCAGTCGCCATGCGCACATCTAGTCCCTCGATCCAAGCATACATCCTTATTACTCCGTAGCTCCATCCGTTTCCCGTATTTTCGTGCCTCTGTGGCCTATAGCGTTCCGCAGCTGCTTGTCACAAGCCAAAACAACTCGTCTTGTCTCCCCATTTGTCCCCGACTATAAAGGTACGAAATGCGCTTGAATGTTGAATAGATTAGTCTCATCGCTTCAGAAACAACAAGTTCAAATACAGGACGACGGTCTTCATTCTGATTTAAAAACACAGAGTATATCAAAGTTTTACAACATGTCCCGTCAAATGTAAGTTGCCTCTAATACACGGAGATACCTCAACTATTTCCATCCCTCATATTACGCATATCACACTTGCCATACCTTGCATAGGTAATATCAAAAATGAGCTTGAAAACATGGATATACAAACATACTATAGACTCAACACAAACCTATCGGAGAGGGCCTCTTCTCTTTGTAAATCCTAACTATACTGACAATCCTCCAGTTCAACCAATCTTGCACCTTTGTATGAGGGCGAATTGACCCTTTACCGCGACCAGGAAGCACAGGACAGAGTTTTAGGGCACAACAGCCCAGGAGACATTCCAGTAAGCGACTTTGAACCTCGATATAAAGAAGTGGCTTCCTTCATCCACCTAGGCCTGAGCATGCTCGAGACCGATGTGGGAACGAATGCCCTAATTTCGGTTGGACAGAGTTTCGTGGCCAAGGTGGACAAACCAATTCTCTATAAGGGCAATCGTGAGGGTATTGCATATTGGGCCCGAATCTTTTTGGATCGATTACGAATACAGTTCCCCATTGTGATACTTGACTCTGATATTATCGGGGAAGGACAGCTGAAGAGGACGGACTGGAAAAGTGAAGGGATTGGAATGAACGAGTGGTTGCCAGCCAAAGTGGGAGCCGGTGAATTGCTTCTAAGCAAAGTGGTACAGTAACCTCTGTTAACTATCAAGCCCTAAGCCCTCCAAAGCATAACCGCTCTGATCAGCTAGTTCAGGCTAATGTTTTCCTCTACAGATTATTGACAAAATGTTGAAGCTCACCTCTAGCGAGGAGGACCGGGTTTCCTATGAGACTTCTAAGTTTCTCATGTCGATTACCATAGCTCACGAGCTTGTCCATCTATTCATTGGCTTCTTGACTGGATCTGCGACGCCAAATACGCCTCGTGAAGTCACCTGCCATAAAGATTCCGAGACCGTCGGCGAGTCGGGTAGAGCGTGGGAGTTGGCTGTGTTCGGAGGTTCGGTGGAGGGGTATCTACACGAGAGACATCAGCTCGGGTTCGACGATATCGAAACGATTTATATCATTGATAAGAATCGAGACGCTCGGGCGGTTGACCATGCGTCCATAAAACGCATTGTCAATTTCGGTAAGTGTATTGATCGTTGTCTTTTGCCCCCATCGTTCTCCCTCCACTTCTATAAAAGCCCACTGCACGAACCTTATTGGTTTCATCAATATAGGGCTAACCGTGGCAAGATTTTGATTTTGGATTGCGGAGAGTAGGACGAATCGTGAGTCAAAATGAGCTAGAAAAGACGAGTAGCTCGGGATGCAATACCTCATCGTAGGTCGGACTATAAATGTAACGAGCCGAGTTATACTTATAAGATCTACATATATCGGTTTTTAAGAGGAGGATTATATCCTAGAACTTGAGAATAAACTTTGTTATCACAACTTTGAAGATTTTATACATTATTTCATCTAATACCTACACCAATCTCGGTAGATTAGAACTCTATTTATAATGCATATGAATATAATATTTATCATGGTAGTTATTAACTATTTTATTTACGAGATATTGTTGAGCTTCCTAGGGAAAAGCCTATGTCTATCTAACTCAGTGCCTATCTGTTTCTTTCTCTCTCTCGTGACTGTAGGTTCCCACGGAGACGTGACTGAAATGATCATGAGTTTGATACGTAGTGGCTGCTCGTCCCCTCGGGTAGGGATACTCTTTGTTAACATTGGGCGTAGCTTGGAGCTTGAGCTTTCGCCACGCTGTCAGGGACTCGCGGAGACGGAACGAAGAGCCCCTTGGTAAGGGCCCTAGTCAGATTCTCAGCCACGGAAAGGAGCACAAGATCGCGTTTGATCCCGAGAAGTGCGAGACAATCCACTTCACAACGGCCCGGAACCTGTCAAACGATATTCTGCCCCAACCGAGGAGGCGTTCCGACCCACAAGGGCACTGTGTTGTGTATATAACTGGGACCTTTGTCCCCTTGACTCGGGCAGTGATCAAGGCTAATTGACTCTCTAAAACCCGTCTATACGTGGCATTCCTTGCTCACCTGCAGCACTTGGCAAACAGCCAACGAGGACCCCCGCCCAGCTCTCTCCACAAGGTCATCAAATCCTGCGTCATCCCAGGTGAGATACCATTCATCTCTAGACATCTCCCAACACTGTAAGCGCAGAAGCCATACATATAGATACAATTGGCTTTAACACGAACACTTGCCTCTGACAAAATTTTAGGAAATATGCGTCGTCTATGCGGACTACTAGTACCTGATAGTATATGTTATCTGCACCCGCTACATCGTAGAATTGTGACACTGTTACCAACGGCAATCTTGTGCATACGTAGACAGTAGTATATTCCCCTTAGTAGTAAAATATAATATCAAATATACACTACTACTAATTACATAATTGTAATATATTGTAGCCTTCTGACCGAATCAAATATTAAGAGACCATCTTCATCTGGAACGAGTCCGAAGCAAGTCAGGCTTTTTATATTATCAAGGACAAAATGTCCGATCCGACGATATGCCACTTGCTTTGAATCTAAAGCAGGCGTCAGGACCAGACAAAATACTGCGGCCGTCTGACTTGAGGTCTCATCAAAAGGGATTTCCGAAGTCAGTGGAAGGCAATGGACCACGTCCCCATTGTGGAGTTTAGTATTCAGCCTGTCTAAGAATAGACGGGTGTGCACAGAATGCGATCCAACAGAAAGCACGCATTGGCCGTCACTTTCAAGGTGAGTACAGGAACCTTGTACAAGTGCTCCCTGGACCTTAATATGGCCCCCGAGAATGGCACCTGTGGGGTCCGACCCCCGTGGTTGGACTTTGACATCCATGATGTTCGCGAGATACTGGGTGAAGTCTCCTGAAACGGATGGCTTGAAAGGCCCATCTAGTGATGCCCAGGACCAGGAGGGCGCACGATACTCCTTTGGCTGTTCCAACTCGGGGGCATAGACCCGCCAGTCGAGTCCCTCGACCAGGCGTGACTTCCATAGCCCCGCGAAGTACTCATCCCCGGTGATCTCCTGGAAGAGCTTGGCAATACCTGCAAAGGCTGGAAGCTTGTCCTTGGTCTTGGTGAAGGAGCAGTTTGCATATTTCTTGACGAGATCACGCCACGCGAGGTACACGTGATTTGGCATCAGACAGTCTTGTGAGGAGGACGGTGAAGTACCTGGTGAGGACCGATGCTTTTCTGCGGCAAAGTTCCATAACGGATCTAGGCCCTTATCAGACACGTGGTATGGGATTCCACCGGGGAAAGCTTCGCATCTGGCGCCCTCCAAGCACTCAAACATGATTTGGTGATTGGTAAAGTATAGAATTCGGCATGATAGGTGACGCTCTTGGAAGACCCATCCTCTCTTGTGGAGCGGTCCTCTGTTGATGTTCCTGTCCCAGTAATTTCTTTCAAAGATATGGAACGATCGCATCTCCGAGTTGGGTGATTCTAGAGCAACTAGACCAGGCCGGATAGCAGTGGTATTTCGCAGCCGAAATAGTCCACCTGTCTCGTCCGAAGATGCCGATGCTGCTATGGTACATGCCGAACTGGAGTATACCATACGCATTGTCGGTGCCTCTGCATCCCAGTCTTGGGTCGAGTTTTGTATGATGCAGAGAGCATCGATCCACACATAGCGAATGGAGAAATGTCTCGCAACCGCGACCAGATCCTGGAACGTCTTTGGTAGTTGATTGATGGGCATTCCCCGGCGAAACTCGGCAAAGGTTGAACTCAGCAAGAGGAGACTCGGATTTGGACCCCATCTGTAGCTGAGGGCAAGATACTGCGGCAGCAAACATGTCTTATCAATATCCGTAGCCGTGATGCACAGCTTCCAGTGTTTTGCATCGGATTGGCCGATATCAATAAGACGTGTTGGAAGCCATGACTGTGATCCTCTGCCCGCGTACTCATTGCAGCTGTTATGATGCCCGTGGCAGTTCTGGTTCCAGGCCAAAGCTGTCTTCAGAGAGGAGGCAGAGGCTGTTGAGGCCTCGAGTTTCACGTCTAGAAACGTGCTGGCAAGGTCTGGATCGCCTAAGGGGGTCAAGATTAGCCTCTACGTGAAAATAAAGCTGTACGGAAAATGAGGCCCATACAGCCTGATAACACTAGCCTATAGCTCACGACACCGCCTGAATCAGGGCGTAGAAGCCCAGGATAGTCAATTGTGAGGCGATACCAGTGCGCCCGGTGACTGTCGCTCTGGACCCAATATGATACTGGGCTCCAGAGCGTAGATAGCGGCCTCCAAGGTTCCGGAACGCCATCTTTCATGCGGTCCCAGATCGCATTGCAGAGGAAACAGCCCTGTTGCACTGCCAGGACAAATTCTTCGAAGGCGTCGTGCAACGTGTTGACACCTTGGGCAGATTTCGAGGATGCCGTAAGCTGAAATGCTGGTCAGTGGACTGAAAGGTTGAGGCTGTTTTAATGCTGACCAGAAGCTTACTTGGATCTTGGAGCATTTACTGCATAGTTTGTTCAGTTGCATTTTGCCAATGTTGAACTTGAATCCAGCTTAATGTGAGCCCCAACTTGGTGTGTAAAGTAGCCGTGCGCCACGCTTCCAGGCTTCCGCGTTCTCGTGGATCTTATCGTTGTCGTTGTAGCTGTCGTTGTAGCTGTGCAGGCCTAAGATGGAATGATTGGATTGATCGGGCGCAAACGCCCTGTTCGCTGGTTCAATGATCAAGCCCGTGATTGTCAGCTGGATGCGCTCAGATGCACCGCCCCCTCACCGTTCGCCAGTCCACGACTTCACAGCTCACGCCACATGCAAAGTGGAACAAGAATTAACGCACCCTACACAGCCTCACAGGCGTCATTCGGCTCGAGCCTTGCTAGGGAGCAAGGCGTGTGAGGATCCCATGATGCTGCCTAACAGTTCGCCCCGCCAGCCTCACTTCTTCCGAGTTCCAGGTTCAATTACACCCAGCCTCATTTCTTCGCACTTCGCCAACTCAACTATAAGAGGGACTGGGTTCTCCCACTTGGTGCTCGCCGAGCCCAGCCCTCAGCAATCTAAATCTGCAGCTCAGCCAAATCTGCGCATTTCGTCCACATTGCTTTACTTGACAGGTGACAAACCTGCACGGCTATTGGTGCTGCTGCCCTCTCCTGCTAACGGATTGCAGCCTCGCAGGAGCAACACGATGTGCGAGGAAGTGCAAATCACCCATCGCTGGGAATTCTGCCCAAAGGGCCACAAGGAATACGAGTCCACCACCTACCCCTGTGACAAAGCAAAGAGGCGCCGGAAGAACTGCAGCAAACCTAAACGGAACTCGGTCCTGGACTACTCGTCCAAGCACTCGACAAAGTGTCCCCACTGCGAGGCGGAAGAGGCACGGAACGCGACAGCAAGGAGCAGAGCGAGGCGGGATCGTGCCAACCAGAATCAACGCCGAATGGCCGGATATATGAGTTATGCCTCTGGGGGTCTTATATAGTAGAAGGATCCCAACCACCTACTCAGGTCGGATGCAAGGAGCAAGTGTTTGCGGCCCAATGTATGCTAGCATTTGTTATGATGAAAGTAATATACTTATCATGATGATACCGGCCTAGTAGTACTTATTATGGTGATATTGGCGCTTGTGCTCATTATACTAGCGTCGAGGAACGACACATGCATCGCTACCTGCCAGTTGAGATCTGGCCTGGGACTCCTGTATTGTGTCTCGCGAAGTCTCGATGCGCAACTAATAGTAAGAGTTAGCGGCATAGACAAGGAGCTGGGGGCCGAGAGGCAACTGCTGAGCGAAAAGGAAGAGAAAGCTGGCGGAGAACCGAGGAGGATAGTTCCGTACGTTGGACCGTAGCAAGGCAGCCACACCTGCGGAAACCAGGCAGCTTCCGCCTCTACACTAGCAATTTCAACATTGTTCAATTCAGCTGCTAACATATGAATGATTTGAAACATATGAACTCCATAAACAGACCGGTCGTGACATGATCATAGCTCAGGCAATCCCAAACACCATGCTTCCATCAATGACTGCTCCCTATGCCCTCCGAGGCTCCTGTCCTCGTCAGACATTCTCCCTCACACCCAGCGGCATTCTTGCGCTCTGCTCGTCCCTGAATCTCGTAACGTCACCTCCGATGAGCTTTCGCAGGTTACCCACATCCATCAAATAGCGCCTCATCTCATCTTCTAGGTCGTCCTCGCCATACGCTGTGCTGTCAGAGTCGTAGTCCACCTCGCTGTCGGACCCGTCCTCTACACTGTGGTTCTCCTTCTTCGTCTCGTCACCTTCCACTTCATCAATGTCTTTGACCATGACATGTGGAATCGGGTTCTTCAGACTTTCAATAGCAAGCTTCAGGTGTAGCTTCAGCGCATCGTTCTCCGTCTGAAGCTTCTTGATCTTGCTTTCGGCCACCATACTGCGCTCCTCCATCATGCGCTGCATTGTGGCCACGCGGTTCTGGTATTCCTCCAGTCGCTCCTCAGCCTGCTGCGCATTCTTCTCCCGCTGTCGCGAGTCTGAAACAGACAGCTGCAATTGCCGGATCTCCTCCGCCATGGCAGCAATCTGCGCATCCCTCTCGGCAGTAGAAATTTGATCCTGGTTGACGACGGCGCGTGTGCGGATCCTCTTGGCCTGGTCGGCATACCGCAGTGTTGAGAGGGTCTCTTCATAGTCAGACGGGGCGATGCACGCAATCATGGCCGTCTTGCTGTTGCCACCCAGTGAATCCTTGAGCAACCACGTCAGAATAGAGTCGCGGTATGGCACAACATCCTTCCGCTTTCCAGACCGAAGGGCCTTGGGGTCAGCCAGCGCTGCAATCACACGGCCCAGCGTGGTGAGCGACTTGTTGATGTTGCTACCCTCACGAAGTCGAGCCCCCGTCGCCTCGGTTGACTTGGCCCTCTCACTTCCGGCAAGATCCACCAACCGAATTCGCGAGCTGCGCTCTGTCGTCTCGTCCGTCTCCATATCGTGATGAATCTGCTTGAGCATGATGGTAAAGACAGCGTGGCTGCGGCTACTAGTGTCGTTCATCTTGGTGCTTGCCGTTGTCCTCGAAGCGTCACCGTTGGTCATGTACCGGAGAATTTCGTCAATGTTGCGCACCGGCACCTCAGTGAGATCCTTGACGTACGGCCCTTCGATCGGGGACTCGCGGATTTTGAGGTAGTTGGGAGGTTTGTTGGGGTTAACAGGAACCAACAAATCCCGCACATGCTCGTTGTAGACCTCGAAGTAGGAGACACGGACGTTATAAGCGACATTGGAGTTCTCGTTCTGGGCCGCGTCGATACGCTCAAACAGGTCCTCGCAGGTCCGCGGGATCAGCCCGGGGTGGTCAGGAGTGCCCATCATGGTATAACTCTTTCCGGAGCCCGTTTGCCCGTAGGCAAAAATGCACGTGTGGTAGCCCTCGAAGTTGTGGTCGAGGAAGTCCTCTCCAAGACTATTGTAGACATCCTCCTGGGTGGCGTAGTGTTTGTCATTGGTGTTGTGGCTCCAGAAGGAGTTGTCAAATGTGAAGTTCTTCTCCTCGATAACCTTGCGGGACTTTGGAGGTGCCTTGAGGTTCGCTTCGGGGTCTGCCGGGGCGGATAGCGTTGTCTGCTGGGTGATTGGGTCCATGGAGATTAGACATCTTGCCCGACGATCGAGCTCTGTCACGGCTGGTTAGCAAATGCTGCGGAGAGGGATACCTGGGGAAGATTGACTTACCTCTCTGGAGAAAGGCCCTGACGCGGACCACCACCCTCACATTGCCTCCGCCATCCATCCTCGAGAGCATGGGGAGGGTTCCATCTCGCGACCGTAGGGAGGGTGTGGAGGCCGAGGAGTGGACGGTACGAGCTTCATACCCGGGAGACATGGCGGGCATCAATCGCGTATCCAGCGCCATTGTTCGCAATGTCTCATGAAGTTCGTCGATGGTGTCGTAAGATCGCAAGCGAAGAATGTGCCACATTACCTCGAGTGCTGTCGGGCACAATCCACTTTTGTTTACGTGGTTGCCAGATTGGGCGAGCTTGCCCTGTTGCTGGGGTTGCAGCTGCCTGCAGGGGATGAGAGGTCAGGAGCGGCCGGGGCCCTTGCCGTGGCGGTCAACACGCAGGATGGAGCGACTGGTAGCGCTGATCAGTGCTTGCCTCTTCAGGATTGGAAAACTAGAAAAAAAGCAATTCGAGGCTTCGCCAGCTGGTTTGGCAATAAATTCCGTACGCATACGGAGCATCTCGTGATGTTTGCAATGGGAACTGGCAAATATGTGGCATGAGCATGGAAGTCTGTTTACATTCAATGAGCTTACCTAACCCGAAACAGAGTATCAAGTTAACTTCGTTGCCCCACCCCCCTCCGTGTGCCACAATCCGTCATCCAGATTTCACATCTCAACAGCCAAAGTTCAGCAGCATGCTCAACAAGGAGAAGCTGTCTCGAAAGCGAACACATCTCGACGATGACCCATCTCAGTTGGATGAGACGAAGGCCCTGGAGGCTGGCAATACCAAAGAGATGACTGTAACACTCACCACGAGGCAACCGCGTCACTTTATCTGAAAAGGGTACGAAGGGCAATGCCCATCTTATGTTTCCAGGTTCTCCCACTGCCCGACGTTTTTATGGATAAGAGTAACTATCTGGCTCCCATCTATTGATGGAGTATGCTTGAGATACAAATGACTGTTGTCGCATCTGACTTTGGCGAGCTGACTGTTGCTGGCCTTGGTCTTCGTACAGATCCGATCGAGTATCTGGCTGTTGTGGTGGGGCGTCCTGGTCCTGCCCGCTCCCCCCTCCATCCCCGATGTGAGTGAGACTGCCCTGGCACCAGAATGAAACAGTCTTGTGGCGCTGTCGCTTTTCCTTGCGCTTTTTCCGCCATATGGTGAGGGGTATAGCGACAAGAACCGCGATGGCGCCCAGGCCGGCTCCAATGCCGATGCCCGCTTTGGCCCCAGTGGAAAGGGACTCTGACGACCCCGCTGCCTTATCTTTTGAAGTTGAAGCTGCTCTCGTGCTGGTGGTTGAGAACGAAGGCGTCCTTGAAAACTCCTGCTCTTTAGAAGTAGCAGTAGGGACATCGAGGATTCCAAGAGTGAGCTCTGTTGACTGCTGCGGGGTGGGCTCGGTTAGCTGCTCTGGGGTGGGCTTTGTTGACTGCGCATCGGTAATCTCTGTTAAATGATCCGCGGTAGATATTCTCTCTAAAGTTACAGGCGTTCCGATAGATGAGTTGCTCATCGGGGAGTGAGGTGAGTCTTCGGCTTCTTCCGTGATCCTGAAATATGGAGAAGACATTTGTGGTTTTGTCTGGTTCCCCTGGTTAGATCGATCACCCTCGAACATCCAGAAGAAAAAGACGTCTGAGTTTCTCAGATCGAAGTCGTAAGTATTGACCCTCCAGTAGAACCCATCGCTGGGGCCCTTTCGAGTCTCTAGATGGCATCAAGTTAGATACCCGTCGCTGATGAGGCATATGCCCACCGTGAGTGACTTATTAACACTCACCATAGACTACTGGGCCCAGAGTGGCAGCGTTTCCTGCCTTGGACTCTTGCCATAATGCTATATTGTATTCTTTCCAGTCGATCTTGTATCGAATGCAGTGGACCTGTCCAACTCTAAAGAGGTCTTTCCCCTGAGGTGGGTATAGGAATTCCCCAGATGCTATCGCAACCCCGGCGGAGACTAGGAGAAGCTTCCATGCGTTCATGACCTAAATTGCTCCAGGGTCTGAGAATGTCGCGGCGTCTCAATATTCGAGCTCGAGCCTCGTCCGGCTACCAACACCCACGCTCGCCTGTGGTTGTACTTGGACCATCGCTGACATGTTAGGTACTGCAGGGAACGCAGTCCAGGAAATCACTACTTTTCAAGTCAATCAATCCGGTGGGCTACATAGAGCGCCTATAGCGATGAGTAAAACAAGGAGAAGGTTACCTTGTCGCATTGTTCCAATGTCGCCTCTGCGTGACGCGTGGCAAACAAGATGGAGGAGGAAGCAATCAAGAATCATACACGATTTCCATATCGCAACCAGACGCAATCACAAATCTTGTGAGTCGGTCGATCATTAGGCTCCTGCCCGCACAGGGAAATTTATTGCCAAGCCAGCTGGCTCAGACAGAATGGATGTCCTGCTGTCCTAGAAACATGACAGGAATTGTCGAATGAGACATTGCGCCAAAGCGTTGTACCTGCTCACGCAAGGCTACATCCCAAGATAAGATTCCACCCCCAAATCGTGGCGCCCTCTGGAGTCTGGTTACAAAGGGGATGGAGGGTCGGGTTTGTCTCTGGCTCCCTCGACCCTGGCTTACCAGCGTTTTAAGGTTCTGGAGGCATTCATCATTGCGCGATGGCTTGACGCGCCTCCCTTGACCTGGCCAGCACCTTCGCTCTCTTTCTCTCCTTTTGACATTACTCCCTCTACCGTTGTTTGCGTGTATTTGCAGGCGGCCATCTCCTCATGATTTCCTCGACGCCCCCGAGGAGGGCCTTGGGCGCCATTGCTGCACTCGTCCTGGTCGCCTTTATCTTCTTCCATAGTCGGCCATTCAGCCACAACTTCAAGCCCCAGATCCCCGGGGTCCTGCAAGCTAAAATCGCTTCGGGAGCACCTGCGGCCGATAGAAGAGCAGATCGCCTCCTGAAAGACGTCTATAATAGCACGCTAGGCGTGGGTGACCCTCTCCACCACCTACCTGGATAATGAACGGCCCGCGAAGGCTGTGGACTTTATATTAACAGCTCGCAACTGTAGTTTGAAGACATTCTCGTGGTTGGCCTCCCCACGCGCACTGACCGTCGCGATGGAATCACGCTGCAGGCGTCGCTGAGCGACATCAAGGTCAAATTCGTTGACGGAGTGTTTGGGGCAGATATCCCCAATAAAGCCATTCCGACCTCGCGCGAGCATGACCGCCTAGCCGACCCCGTATTGGGAACATGGCGCGCTCACATGAATGCGATCCGAGAGTCAGAACTGCCCGTGGCCCCCTCCGAAATCCCCCTGTGCTGATAAGATCTCACCATAGGGTCGTCCGCAGGAACCTGTCTACGGCTCTCATCCTCGAAGACGATGTCGACTGGGACGTGAGACTGAAGCATGAGCTTCACGATTTTGCTCTGTCGACCCGAGCTCTGACGCAGCCGCTGGCAGCATCGCCCGACACGTATGCTGACCCGACCTTCCCAGGGCCCAGGCCCGACTCGCCTGGTGTGGTCCCCGACTTGGACTTTCACGAACTCCCAGCCACGGTGCCGCCCAAGTACTCCCCCTACGGAGATAATTGGGACATGCTATGGCTCGGCCAATGTGCGATGCGATTCCCCGAGCCGCACAATCCGGTGATCCCCAAGGCCCGTGTGGTTCGATGGGACGACGAGACGGTACCAGAGACCCGATACCTCTGGTCCTTTACAAACCCCTTCCAGCTCATCGAGGATTACCCGCAGCACACACGGGTCGTCCACCACGCGCAAGAGGGTGTCTGCGCCCTTGGCTACGCCGTCAGCCAGCACGGCGCGCAGCGACTCCTGCACGAGGTCGCCCTGAAGGACGTCAGCGACGCCGTCGATATCCTGCTGCGCTTCTTCTGCGACGGCGTGCGGGGCCGCAGGCGGCACACTTGCCTGACGACGCAGCCAGGCCTATTCCAACACCACCGCGTCGCGGGGCCGAATAGGGCTGCGAGCGATATTGGTGACCATGGAGATGGGTGGAGGGAGCAGGGCATGACGGATATGGTGCGCTGGAGTACGCGGCTCAATGCTGATGCAATTCTAGACGGGGCGACTGAGTTTCACGATCAGTATCCTAACGCGGACGTACCTTCATGATCAGGAAGCGCTAGAGTCTTGATGTGGCGAAAATTAGTTTCATATCTGTTCTTCTGCATGGCTTGCGTGCAATGATATGTTCTCAATCGAGGTATCTGGGCTGGTGTTTGTATACTTCGCGTAGGTGGCTGGCGGGGTTAGAACAAAGAAAATGGCAGTCATCCTCTGGCCTTCTCATGGTATCGCGTTCGTAGTTCTAGGCAACGGAATTGAACTGCTCATAGAGGATAGGTAACTGTCTATAGGAGTATCTGTAGGCCATGAACAAATGCTCCCGTATTGGTTGTACTCGTATTAGCAGCCTAGCAGGGAGGAAAGTGCGAAGAAGACCTGGAATCTGGTGGTGGAATGCAGAGGTGCATAAATTCAGCATAGCGCGCACAACGAGCGAATGGTATTTTGTGCCACCGACAACACGACCTCACGTCGTCGCTCTACCAGACGCGTCTTGCGACGGCTCTTGCTTTTTCTCTCCTTGCACCACAAATCCAGCCCCGAAAATTCGACCATCAAAAACTCCGTCAAGGCACCATCTCGCTTGGATTGCCATTTTCTCTCCCTTGTGCTCATCGCACTCCTGCCGAAGCTACCACACACAGACCACATCAACCTCCCCACCATGGCCCGTACAAAGGCAGAAGCCACCTCGGGCGAGGCGACCGAGCCAGCCCCCACGCCCCGCGGCCGCGGTCGCCCCAAGGGTAGCAGCGCTGGCGTGACCAAGAAGACCCCAGTCCCCGGACGCGGCCGCGGCCGACCCAGAAAGGACCCGTCGGCGCCCGTTACACCTGCTAAGCCCAAGGTCCCTGGCAGAGGCCGCGGCCGACCCAAGGGCAGCACCAAGAAGGCGGCAGAGGCGGCCGCAGCGGCCGCAGCAGCGACGGAGGACAACAAGGATGTAACGGCGGCGGAGACAGCGACGACATCGCCAGCTATGCCCGCCGTCTCTGGGAAGAAGCGCGGGCGCCCGCGCAAGTCTGATGCGGCTGCGACGCCCAGCGCGACGACCCCCACCGCAACGACACCTGCCAAGAAGCGGGGACGTCCCGCAAAGAAGGCCGTTGAGGAGGAGGAGAAGGAAGAGGAGGAAGAGGCCGAGGATAAGATGGAAGATGTCTCCGGCGACGTCGACAGTGAGTCTTCCACGGGCGAGTGAAACGCGGCCAAAGGCTCGGCAAAGCTCAGACACAAAAGCAGTCGACGCGGGCGACGGGGACGACGCAACAGCCAGCGGTGACGATAGCGATGGCGCAGATCCACCTGTTCAGGAGGTCGGTCAATCACCATGGGCCAAGGTGAAGAAGATATTCAGCTGATGGGCTCCCCCCGTTGTTGGCTGCAGTGTGGTGGCGAGAGCGAATGAGTGTGCCGTGCGTGACCCGAAGCGGCACCGTCCTGCTTGTCACCTTTTTATTGTTTTAATGTTCTTTCGCGGGCGTGTGCGTGTTCGAGATGATATATTATTGTTGAAGTGCTGTTTCGAGGGAGTTTGGAGTAGGTGTCAAGGGCACCTCGGGGCTTGGGATTCGGTCGTCTAGGCATTGCATACGTGGCCCACGGGGCATTTGTATTTGTACTTCTTGTAATACCTTCACACAAGAGACATTACCAATGGAGCGATGAGAGGACTATATGCTACAGTATAGCTCACTCCCTCTTCCACTTGTCGAACTCCTCCTCGAGATGCTCCTTGAGCTGCTTAAAGTGGTGACCAAAATCACGCCCGCACCGCCAGCACCGCATCCCCCACTGCAAATACTGTTCGTCCTTGGTGCGGCGCCGGGGGTCGTCGGGCGCGAGCGGGAAGTCCTCGAGGGGCACGAGGAAGGGCGTCGTGAAGGAGTTGTAGTGCTTGCGGTGCTTGAGCGCGGGCGAGTGCATGTCGCGCGACAGGACGTGGATGTGGACGTGGGACATGCTGGGCACGGCGTGCACGCCGGTGATGATGTCCTTCGACCAGTCGCGTCCCGCGGGGAGGCTGCCGTCGCCATCGTCGTCGGGCTCAGCGGCGCCATCGAGCACGGCCTGGCGCTTGGCGTCCGACTTGCTGTCTTTGCCCAGCTGGCGGCGGAGCTCGGCGGCTGCGAGATCCTTCAGCCGGGAGGTCTCGGCGATGACCTTTTGTCGGAAGTCATCGTCGGCCAGGGCATCAAATGGGTGGAGAAGGTTGTGCTTTGGAGAGCGCGGGAGGAGTAGGGTGTGAACGGTGGCCTTGGGGAACTTGTCGTTGATGGCGACAAAGTCAGGCGTGTGGTAGATGACGCGCGAGGCGGGGAACGAGCCCGGGTCAACCAGGTAGGCGCCCAGGCCATTACGATTCATGAATGGGTTTCCGCCGCGAGAGAAGGATGGTGGAGATGGCCCTGAGGTTTTGTGCTTGGGCTTGGGTGCCATCAGCTCACTGACTGCTCGTGTGTTAGCCCTGCCCCACGAAGCTGAATGTGGTGATGGCGACGACGTACAGGCATTGCGAGGCTTCTTCTGTGGAGGCTCCTCTCCCTGGATCTCCTCTTTGGTGATGGCTTCTTCGGGCTCTGAGTCTGGCGCCGCCATGGTGACTGACTTCTTCTGGTCTTCCTGGAGTGTGTTGTAGGAATGAAGTTGCCCCGCCACAATGGGCGATTTGGTCTCGGCGCAGCCTCACCGGATGACTCGGTTTGCCTGCCAACATTCAGGGTTATATTCACCGAGCGAATATTCGTCCATACAATTCATACAGTCTAAGCAGCCGAAAGGTGAAGACTCTCTGTGTGGTAGGCTGGTCATCAAAACGGAACATATTCTCAAACCAATGGTGGTGCGTCTATTCTATGCTTTATATATTCCCTCGTCCAATATCATGTCTTGTTCCACATAACGTCGTTCTTCTCAATTGTACTGGATCAAGAGTCCAGCCCGTCCAGCTGGATCAGCTTGGTCACCATCCGCACAACATCATTTCCACCCAGCTCGACACCAGGATTCTGCACCTTCTCAGAAATCAGATTGTCCACCATGCCCCTCAGTCGCGCTACCAGAACGCCGATTCTGGCCCATCCTCTCAGCCTCAGCCACCCATCGACCAGCAAGCCGCGCCCCATGGTGTCCAGCTCGATAGAGCCACAAAACAACAGGAGTGTGTACACATTGAAGGCTGCTGATTGTTAGAACAGGGACTGAAAACAGGTTGGGCAAAGGGGCAAAGAACTTACGGGTCAGATCCCGGATGAAGATCTTGCTGGTAGAGATGATGCTGAAGTAGGACATGTACGCCGCGTTGCCCGGGAATGACTGACTGCCAAACAGCGTGCTGCTCGGGTGGACGAATACGCGTCCATTCTCCTGGTTGAAGTACTTGATCAACCGGGCCTCTGGGTCCAGCTCCACGGCGCCCGACACGGAGCTCGCAAACTTCTTATCCGGGTACTGGATCCTCGCGACTTGAGGCGTGAAGGCGGCTGCCACGAGGGCGCGTAAGAGTTGCGGGTTGCGCTGGCCCTGAGAGGCTGCATACCTGTCGCGTGTGGCCTCGCCGGGGGCGACGATGCCGATCTCGGCGAGGGCAGACATGTACTGCGTCCGTGTGCTGGAAATGTCGGACAGGGTATTGTACGACAGGAAGTTCTCCTCGCAGAATCCTCTGATCTGGCGCTGTGGAATCCTATCCCATATCATTGCGTCCCACTCTTTGAAACCTGCTAGGTCTGTGAGAAGGTCACCATCGCCGTCATAAAACCTCATCCTTGCTGCCTTCGATTCTTCTCTCTTCTCTGGCGGCGACAAGAAGGGACTCCTGGTGCTCAGTATGGCGGCAATGGTCACGCAGTCATCCAGGCACCCAAAGATGGCCCCAAATACCATCAGTTTTCCACATCTCAGGTCGGCCGGTAACATGGCCAACTGCTGACCCATGGCTGTAAGTTCGTCTCCGTCCAATGCTCCCATACGACGGAGGAGCTTCATAGCCCCCTCAATAGCCGGCGCATCTGGTGGTGTTGGTGACCGCCCAAGGAACCACGCAACGTCTCGCATGCCCATGGCGCGCACAGAGAGACAGAGCTGCTCTAGTGGCACTCTCCTGATTTCTGGCTCTGGACGCTCCGCCATCTGCTGCTCCAGGTTTCTTGTGTAGAGCTTGTAGCACTTGCCCTCCTGGACACGGCCAGCTCGTCCACGGCGCTGCTTGCACGCCGCTCTCGACGCCCATGTCTCCTCCAGCTTCCGCATATTGTTCTGCGGGTCAAAGCTGGTTTCCTTGACCTTTCCACTGTCAATGACGGCGACGATGTCGTCAATGGTGATGGACGTCTCGGCCACGTTAGTGGCTACAACCACCTTTCTCTTACCGGGAGGAGGTTTGCCAAAGACCTTCTTCTGCTCACGCGTCTCTAACGATGCGTGCAATGGCAGGACATGAAGCGAGGATATTCCCTGCAGGGCTCTGCAGGCCTGATTGATTTCTCCCACACCGGGGAGGAAAATCAGAATACCACCATCTTTGCCCTCATAGTCTAGCTCAGCATCAAGTGAAGTAACCACTTCAACAATAAGATTGTAGTTGATGCGCTGTCCCAGCTTTTGAATGACTTTGCCCGCACCCTCTTCCCCGAGGGACTGCTCGTTAGAGTCACCGACATTGAATCTCGTGAGACGAATAATATCGTCTAGGTAGTAATCGTCAACGGGATATGTCCTGCCGGCGATTTCGACCTTTCCGACCCTCAGTCCTTCTGAAGTGAAGTAGTCGCTGAATGTTGCCGCATCTAGAGTTGCCGACATAAGGACGAGCTTAAGCATATCCTTCTTCTTGCGCATCACTTCTCGAATAAGATTCAGGAGGAAGTCGGTGTCCAGACTCCGCTCGTGAACCTCGTCAATGACAACGTGGCTGACATCGGCTAGAGCCGCGACGACATCCTCAACCTTGCCTCCAGATGTTTGAAGGCGGCGTAGAAGAACACCGGTGGTGACAAAGGTGATCCGTGTGTCCCTTGACCGTCGAGATTCGCCGCGAATAGTATAACCGACCTCATCTCCGACCCTGCCACAACGCTCCTCGGCGACGCGGTCTGCCAGACCAAGAGCTGAGATTCGCCGAGGCTGGGTAACAATCATGTTGGCACAGTCCCCCAGTCCCTTCATGTATAGATCATCGAGCAGGAACTGAATTGACTGCGTAGATTTGCCGGATCCAGTCTCACCGCTGATGATTGTAACATGATTGTCGCGGACAGTCCTCACGATCTGGTCTTGGACCTGCCAAGCTGGGAGCTTTTCACGCTGCGATATCATCTTCTTCTGTGCTGTGGTCTCTTGCCGTTGAAGCCACTGCTCCTTGCTTCTCGGGTTCTCGATCCATTTGATCGGCCTTGCTGATGCTTGCGGACGCTTTGCACGTTGGATTGCGGCAGCAGGCTTCACCTCCGAGGCGGCTGATGAAACAGCAGATATATCAACCAACCGGCCTGGTTTGTCGATGATGTCGTTCATATTTTGCTGGATCCAGTCCACCATAAGAAATATCTTCATCGGTTCATCTTCAAGCTGTTCGTTCATATACGCTAGGGCCTTCCTGATGACGCTGAGTTTGATATAAGAGGGGAGGTTGGCAACAATGGCGAGGATGAGATTCTTCGGGTATGTCGGAGCCATCCGGACTTGTAGGTAAGTGTCCACTGGTCGGCCCGCATTCTTGATCCCCTCTAGGCGTATCTGAATAACCTTATCGCCATCGCGCTGGAAATTCTCCCCATACATGGCCTCCAAGCTGGCAGTCTCTTCTTGCCATTGCTCTTCTGGCGAGCCCATGTCAAGAAAGTCCGCATCGCCGTCGCTGGAAGACTTATCTTCGCCGCCACCAGCCAGGAGAAGGCTCTGTAACGCATTGGCAGCCTCTCCTTCGTCGCCGCCCTTCTCGGTTAGGATCCGGGTGCAAAGTTCGAGCGAGTACCCAGTTTGGGAGAGCCGCTTGATGATGCCCTCCTTCTTCAAATCAGTAGGCCCGATAGAAACACCAACCGCATAGCTCTCAGGGAGAGCCCACCGCGGCAAGTCATCCTCTGGGACGTGGATGAGCAGCCATTCGAGCGTCTCCTCGCGGTCCTTGCAGTACTCCACAGCCTCGGCAACGTGACTCTGGCGGAACCCAAGCTTTGTAAGCTGAGTCACAACCGAGTCCTTCTGACTCTTGGACATTTCGACATCGTGGGGGTTCCACGCTATCCCCTTTCTCAGCAGTGATTCGAGCTGCGTACGCGTCTGCCGTCCCATCTCCACCTTGGGAGCAGTTGCCCACCCACGCATGGCATTCGCCTGACCTGATCCGCTACCCGCTTTGTTGAGCAGTGCCAGACCAGCCGCACCAGGCATCTCCTTGGCCTTGGCTTTTGCCTGCTCAATCTCCCTCCTCTTCTTCTCCGCCTTGGCCTTGGTCTCCTCGCGCTCCCTCAGCGTCTTGAAGGGGTCAGCCTCGTACATCCACTCCTTTCCGTCCTTGACATCCTGCGCCTTGAGTGCCTGGAAGTCCTTCCACAGCGACTTGTAGTCGGGCGGGAGCACCATGTGCTTGTTCTGCATGTTGCAAACGCGGAACAGCGCATACGTTGCGGCCGCATGCTTGGCCTCGAGTGCCGTGTCCCGCAGGATCAGGTGCTTGTGGGTGGCCGGGATGCGGAACGGCTCGAGGCGCGTGATCTCCTGCGTCTTGGGGTCCTTTGCGCTCAGCGTGACCCAGACGGAGAAGCCCTCTGGCGTCTTCCTGGTGTCGTAGACGGGCTTGTCCCAGTGTTGCTTCTGGCAGTGCTCGCTCAGCAGGTTGACGGGGAGCTTGCCGGTCCATGAGGAGCCTCCGATGATTTGTTTCACTGTGGGTTTGGGGGGTCCAGGAGGGGGCAGTTCCTCTTGGACCGGTGTGCCTTTCTGGCCCTTTTTGCCCTTGCCGCCGGTTTCTTTGGAAGATGGACCTGCGGCTGGGTTTGGAGGCTCCCCCTTCCCTTTCCCCTTCTTGACCATTTCGTATGCAGGTATCTGGATCGCTGCCTCAACACAGCTGGTGAACTCAGTTCTCCTGCGCCATGTACCGGGACTGCTAGGAACGAATCTTCTTCAGCTGCTCCGAGCGGGCCTTATAAACCCAAAACAGATGAGTGTATCATCTACTTCCGAGGCTTCAGGGATTTTTCGAATGTGCAAGGCCGTTGCGTCGTTGTTCAGAGACTCGATGGCGCCCCACGTTTGCCTGAGATGAGAGGGAAATAGAATTTGTCGTCACAGGCTGTGCGGAGCCTGAATTTCCCGCACTGTGCATCCCGGCGAGTGTGGGGTCCAATGCACAGTGCAGGGACAACACCAACATCGGGGGCTGACCATGGCCTCCGACCGCATGATTTGTACAAATGATACCAAACTTTGCACGACGTACGCCAGACAAATTGTATGCCAGAGGTTATCCATCATTGATAGGGCATATCCCTCGAAATATGATACATGCGGACTTTGACGCTACCGGGCCATAGTAGTGAGGCATATGTCGTCTACGTACATTAAAGCATATTTTTCGAAGACGGAGATTTCCAACCTAGATGAAGGGGTAATAAAGGGGAATTCTTTTGGCCGCTACGGATCTATGTGTTTTATCAGCCACTTGACTGCCACGCTAGCCGTAACATGTGTTCCATCCAAAGCCAAGATGCACTAGCACTGGCCTCAACGCCGAGATCTCCTCCCATCCCAGCAAGACACATCCTCCCATCATCGGTATCATCAGTTGCAACTCATGGGGGTGCTGGCAAAGGGGGCTTTCCACCACCCTTTGAATGAATGGGTATTAGCTCCCACACCCCGTATTTGCCTCGCATTCTCTTCCATGTAACTTCCTTTTTAAGGCTGGAGCTTTAAAGCTACCATTAGGCCTTGCATATATCCTGCTGTGCGCCTTTTCTCTCATCATGCATGACATCGGCCGGCATTTCCTAATTGTGGGCAAACTTGGGCCGTCTCGGGGGATTGGGGACTGAGGGGTTGGGAACGATCGGTGAACAAGCAAAAGTTTGTGCTGATGAGGGTTTAATGTTTTGAAAAGGCTGATGTCAACGTTGCGGAAATGACGTGCAATGTGCTGCAGCTCGTCAACACCGATGCTCTCTGGTAAAGGACAGTCGAGGCAGTGCGATTGTGAGCTGCGAAGCTGCAGCTGTCTATTCGGTATCGTCGCATGTGCCATTTTGGGCAAACCCTGAGACATATCGATCTTACATGTCCATCGAGTCGCCTCCGTTGGCAAAGTTGAAGCCGCCCGACTGCGCGGCACCAGCGGCGCCGAAGCCGAACGTGCCATTGGGGCCAGCAGGCTGAGCCATGCCCTCGTCCGCATTCTCCTCCTCGTCGGAGAAGTACTTCTCGATAATGTTGAAGGCCTTCATGTAAATCTCCTCGTTTGCGTTGTTCTGGCAGTCGTGGATCTTCTCCATTCCACCGCACTCTTCGATGAAGAGCGAGTAGCGGTTCATAGCCTCAGGACCCTCGCCGGCGGCCTGCTTGTCGAGATCGCCAATCTTGAGGATGTTCTCAAGGCCATCGAGGGCAACTTGGATGATCTTGTTGTCCGGGCAGACGAGCAGGTCGCACAGCGGCTTGATGCAGCCCTGGCTAACAAGGTATCGAATCTGCTCGGGCTTCTGGAGCCCACCGGAAGTCGCGTTGCTGATAGCCCAGCAGGCTTCCTTTCGGGTCTTCAGGTCGCCGTTGCCAAGCAGGTGAATCAGAGGAGGGATCAGGTTGGCATCGATGACAGCCTGGATTTGACCAGAGTTGCCCGCCGTGATGTTAGAGATCGTCCAGCAGGCCTCCTTTCGGATCCCGTCCTTGGTGGAGCTGAGAAGAGACAGGAGGCAGGGCAGGGCACCGCAGTTAATAATGACCTGGGTTTGAACATCATCGCCCGTGACAATGTTGCCAACTGAGCGTAGGGCCGGGGTCTGAACAGCGGTCGAGGCGTGCATAAGAAGCTCGGTGAGACGACGGGGGATGCCGGCCTCGATAACGGCCTGGATCTTGTCGTTAGATCCATCGGACAGGTACGATATCGCCCAGCAGGCATCGATGAGGACCTCGTCATCGAGAGAATAGACAAGCTTCGACAAGACGGGAAGGGCGGGAGCAATCTGTAAGCTTCAAGTTAGTTTTTGGTGATCTGGTGGCAGCGTTCAGATTAGTTGAACTTACAGTGTTCCAATCAGGCTGGGGAGTCTTGCCACGGCAGAAGTTGCTCAGAGTCCATGTGGCATTGCGAAGCATGCTGAGCTTGCGGCTGTCGCCCAGGAGGTTAAGCAGGGGCTTCAGGGCGCCGCAGCTGAGGACATAATCGCGGCAGTGGGGGCTATCTCCGGCAATGTTGCCGAGAGCCCAAACAGCCTGCTCGCGCACATCAGGCTCCGGGCTGGCGAGGAGCTCGACGAAGATGGGCACAGCGTTGGCCTCAATGACAACTTGGGTCTGGGTGGCAGATCCCGAAGCAATATTGGTCAAGGCCCAGGCAGCCTCGAACTGGACCAGAGTGTGAGGGGATCGGAGGAACTCGACGAATCGACTAACGACACCAGTCTTGATAACCTCCTCAATGGGGGGGTTTCGTTCCTTGGATAAGAGCTTCCTGAACTTGGTGGTGGCTTGGATTTGCAGGTCGATCTGGTCGGAGAAAACTCCCTCGACCATCTGAGGAAGATCCTCATTCAACTATGTGATATGCATGTTAGCTACCCGAAGTCCCGAGGGGTTACAGGGCTGTGCTCGTGGGAGAAATGGGCTGCTTGCTGGGTATGAGGACCCTGAAAACTGGTAGGCATGCGGCGGATCAAATTCTGCCAAGGCCAGGCCAGGTTGGTTGGAGCCAGGGTCAGATCAATCCAGCGCGCGAATGTGGGGTTCGCAATAAGACTAAGGGAGGTGTTGCCCCCTCCACGGTCCCACTCCATCACAAGCAAGACAAACAAAGCGGGAAAGCTTGTGTGGGATCAAAACAATCGAACTTTGGAGGGGGCAAGTGAGGCAACAATGGGAAAAAATGAGACACAAAAGGGACATACCTGAGACTCTGTGGGAGCGGTGTCATCGTCGCTGTCGGGAGCAGCACCGAGCGAAGCACCAGGACGGTTTTCGCCAGTGCCGATACCTCGACGCTTGGCCAAGTTCTCCTCACGCTTCGCCTTGCGGATTTCGACCTGCTGCTCCTCGCGGCGGCGTCGAAGCTCTTCAGGCTTGAAGGTATTCTTGGCCTTGAACTGCGTCCGGCGATGCTCGGGAATGTATCGTTCAGCCATGGTGCTGGCGGGCTGTTTAGGACTCGACGGCGGTCAGGTGTTGATGTGCGGGGTGGTCGAGAGGATGCACAGCGCAGACGAGGAAAAGGCAGAAAAGAAAGAAAAATCTTTAAAGCCAAGCGCGATCAGTTGATAGTGAAGGACAAATGTCCTTGTCTGCCCGTTGCGCGTGTAAGGTATTAGGGCCAGATGACGATGGGGGGAGGGGAAGAAAAAGGTTCAAGTTTGGATGCGATGGAAGAACGGAACAAAGCCAGCAAGACGCTGACGAAGAGAGTGGTGCAGAAATGCTGTGGGGGGTGATTGACTGCTCGTAGCTGCTGAAGTGGGACTTTAACAAGGTTTGTGTCCGTCCACCTTGCGAATAGCAACCCAGCGAAGACCAAAACTTCTTCTGCCTGCCAGCCGGAAGCACAACGGCGGGGAGCCACCAGTGAACCACTGAAGCATCTGCAGGTGGGGGGAGGGGTTATTCTGTAGCCTCAGGCAGAAAACCTTCGTCATGAAGGGAGCTCCTGCTGTAGCTACCTAGGGTATACTGTTACTCCCGTTATCAGCTGCAATGGGGCTAGTACGTGAGTGCTAGGTAGATAGGGCCAAGTCCATGATAAAGGCCTTATCAACAAGGCCACGTTCGAGCCCCTCCGTCTCAACCTGGAAGGTTCTTTTCAGGTCACGTGCTCTCGCGACCTGGTGTGCGACTGGACCCACGCGAACCGAGCCCTCCAACGCGTCGTTTGGATGAATGAGTACCCAGGCACATCGAATCCAGCCATAATACCAGCGCGCCAGTTCTCAAATACTCTTATGCCCGGTGTTCTCTAATTTCCATTTCCACTCTGGCCCATTCTTCCATATAACCCCTTCATGTAAACTGAGCATGCTCTACAATGGCTCCGTCCAAGGAACCAGCCGTCTCTGGCCAGCGGTTGCCTCCCGGCTTTGTCTCTGTTCGAGATATACTAGAGGAAAGGCACTCCAAGGGCTCCTTAGTCAATGTTATAGGAGTGGTCATTGACGCGCAAGCACCAATTTCGACTAGGGGCACAGGTAAGGCTTGTGAAAAGCGTCTGATCCACCGGAGCTGATACGTGACAGATTGGAAGTGTGCGATGCGCTTCATTGACAAATCGGTAGATGAAGATGGCCAGGACGAATCAATTTCTTGCCACTTTTTTATGAAGCAGGAGGATATGCCACAAGTTAGATGCGGGGACGTCCTCATTCTTCATCAAGTCAAGGTGTGTTGGTAACTTATTCAACCATGCCCAGCGGTACGAATGTTGATATCGCCCCCTAGGTACAAAACCGCCAGGGAGACGTGTCCATGATTACTCACTTCAGCACCAAATTTTCACTCTTCACTGCGAACAAGATTCCGCGTCCGCCCGCAGATGCATCGGTAGCCCGATCCGCTTCACCCCCCGCCAGAAGCCAAAACCAACTGTCCAAGGCCGAGCTGGGGTATGTTTCCTTGCTCTACCACAGTATCAACAAAGACCGTATTCCTACAGCAGAAGAATTTGAGGCAGTGGTAGTGCAGTCCCGCAAGGTCAGGGATAAATTCAGAGAGCTCAAAGATGTGGACGAAGGATTTTGCGACCTCATCGTCCACCTCGTTAGAGAGCCGTATGATATGGGCGATAAGATGACATTGTGGGTGTCGGATTACACTGAAAATGCGGGCTTTTTCAACGTTGGGGCCAGTGCGGTCAACACAACAGGCTTCGAAGACGGCGATCCCTATGGCTACATCGCAGGTTTTAGTAAAGGATCGACTGGGGAGCGCACTGCTGAGGATCGTCCCCTGGGGAAAATATCAATGCAGATAACATGTTGGGAGCCGCATGCCTCTGCAATTCGAGAAAGCAAGATAGGAAAGGGCACTTGGGTTCTCATGAAGAACGTACAGGTCAAATACGGCCGCGATGTTTGGAACCTCGAAGGCTACATGAGAGAGGACCGCGAAGCTCCTGGAGTGAGAATCAACATTTTTGCCTTGGGAACAACTGATCGCCAATCGATGGATCCCCGTCATGTCGAAGCACTGAGGCGCCATCGGGAATATGAACGATCCACGAAGTCTCAACTCAAAGAAATCAGAGATGCCGCCAAGGCCGGTCAGAAACGAAAATCCCTACTCACAACCGAAGAGCAGCCCACAAAGTCAAATTCTAGCTCCAGGCGCCAAGCGCGTAGAAAAGCTGAAAGAGAGAAGGCCGCCCAAAGGGAGCTCGAGGAGAATATACCATCAGAGAAGCCGGAAATTATCCGCCATATCCCAACACCAAACTTAAACTCCTCTGGTAGGCATTCTATAAACCGCATCTCTCTGCGTTGTCATTTCTCTACTAACAGACTCACACAGTGAAATGTGAAAATCATAGCGTCCCACCGAGCAGAGTATCAGAAATACTCAAACGAGTAACAGTTGAAACCGATGTTGATGGCGAAGCTGTTTATTTGCCTTTACCATTCGTCAACATCAATCATCGTGTGGACGTTCGGGTAACCGACTTCCAGCCCTCGGACCTTGAGAGCTTCGTCCACCGGAAGAAAACTTCCAAGTTTGATGTCCTTTCTGACAACGAAGACTCCGACCTAGAATCAGGGTCTGATATTGATACAATGAAGGAGTTAGAGACGGAGGGCGAATGGGAATGGCGGTTTGCGCTGCAGTTGGAGGATGCCACCCCCGATGCCGAACCAAGGGAACGATTCTGGGTGGCCGTGGACAACCAGGCCGCCCAGTGCTTGACCAATTTGGATGCGGCAAACTTGAAGCACGACCCGGAGAATCTTGAGGCCCTGCGCCAGCGCATGTTCTACCTGTGGGGAGATCTAGAGGAGCAAAAAAGCGCCATCGAAGCGAGACCAGCACAGGTAAAGGGCGTAGCTAACGGGGACCAGCCTCCTCCGGATAGCTCCGACAACGAGGCGGAGCCCCAGATGGGGAAGGTTACGAACCGCCCCTTTTCCTGCTGCGTGAGGCAGTACGGGATCAAGGTTCGCGAGAGTGATCCTAGCGAGGCAGATGCGGGTAAGGGCTACCGCTGGGTGAGGATGTTTGGTCTGTACGGGACAAGGATTGCCGGCAATTAAAATTTTCATTAGATGGGTGTTATTTGATGGGAAGACTGCAGGCGACATGACGGGGCTCTACTTGCTACGGTTACGTCTGATATGGGGGTATCGGAGGCATATGGCGTTTTGGGAGATTGGGATCAGTGTTCAGTTACACCTTTGCTGCATTCAATGAAATGGAGTTCTCATCACGAGATATAATAAATTGGCTGTCATTCCAAACGCCGTCATGACCCCTTCTTCATACAAATCTCGAGCCCCGAGGTGGCGACAACTGGCCACCTGGGCTACTCGTTAAATACCCAGCTATACACACTTGTTGTACTCTGAAAGAAGTTGCCTCCTGAGAAATGTCCATGTCCTAACCCGCAAGAATCAAAAATCGTCGCTTCAGTCCCCAAGAACGTCGTCATCCAGGTCATTACTTCGCTGCTGCTCATCCTCTCTGTCGAGCTCGTCGTCGTCCAGGATCGGGTCGTCTTCCAGATCGCCCTTCTCCCGCTCACCATCCGAGTCGGCAAATACGTCTTCCTCACTATTATCATCCTCAATGACCTCTGGTGTCTTTTCCCGCTCCTGATGAGGGGCGGAGGTTTCAGTCTTAGCTGGCTTCTTGCTTGAGCTAGACTTTCTAAGCATCTTGGCCTCATCGAGGTAGTTGAGCACCTCCTTGAAGTTGTTGCCTAGCTTGTTCTGGTTGCGCAGCAGCCTGCGACGGAGCTTGCCAGGGCTGGGTCCGCGGTTATCCAAGACCTTGGCGGAGATGGCCATGACAAGTTTAGCAGTGAGTTCGCACAGTGCTCCCTCAGCCTGAAGCTCGGCAGCTATCCGCTTCTCCCTGGGCAAGTCGTCATCCTCATCCTCTTCGGCATCTTCCTCGTCGTCCACAGGATCCTCATCCTCAGCAGGGGGGTTGAGGGTCTTATCCCTCTTGGTCTTCTTGGCATACTGCTTCTCTGCCCCGTCAAAGATGGAAATGAATTCAGGCACCAGCCCGGGTTCCATCCCTTGGGTTAATGTCTCAAGGCTTTCAGGGGCTGAAGTTTGAGGGCCAGAACTCGACGAAGGGCGGAAGCGCTCAATGGGTGTGCGCAGTGTCGCAAATGTCAGATGAAGATCGCAAATGCTGCCAGTTGCAAATAGTCGGAGTCCGTCAATGGCTGCTCTCGATGAGAGGGTCTCTATCAGATACCGGCGATATGTTTGGCGCAGCACTGAGAGACGGTCGATGTCTGAATTCGACAGCCCAATGCCATCCGACAGAAGTTTGGCCAGGGTTCGAGTTCTCCACATGAAGTAGAACTGGCAGGCCTTGATTGCATATCTGACGACTTCGTCTTCAAGGTCGTCTATGACCTCATCCTCATGTGGCTCATAATTGCCCCGATGGACAATGTTGATCAAAATGTCAATGGCGGAGGAGCTCGTGTCGTTTGAATCGCCCTCCGCTTCCAAGACATCAACGCAGTCCGAGATGCCAGCCAGCTTGCTGATTTTCATCAGCGTAGTCAAAAGACTCCGGAGTGATGATTCTGATAGGTTTCCCCGCACAGATAGCTCACATCCCTTGTCAAAATCGCGCAGAGCATTCACGTTGTTCTCCCAGAGGGTGGATAGTTTGTCATCCGCCAGCTCCTCTAGCTCTTCGTGTTGTCGAGCGTGCAAGAGGGCCGCAGCGGCTTCCGAGATGACGCGGACGTCGTCGTGTCTGTTGAACTGGGTGCAGATTTCGTCGAGCAGTTTTCCGTATTTGCTCGAGTCTTGCCGTAGCTGCTGGAAGATCCCCAAATTCAAGAAATGTTCCAATCGCAGGACTGTGGTCGCTGTTTCAGGCTCAGCGCCAAACTTGTTGAGCAACTGCGGAATGATACCAGCCAGCTCGATGGCAATTTCTTCCTGTGCCTCGGGAGCCTCCATCCGCTGACCTCTCCGCTTGCCCTTGTCGAGCTCAGCGGTTTGCGCAAGACCTGTCTTGACCGCCGAGGCCAGAACCTTGAGGAGTATTGACTCCTCGGCAGAAGACGGTGCGACAGCATTCTTGAAAGCCACTTCTGGAGACTTCTTAGATCTCGATTTGGACTTTGTGCTTGTAGTGTGATCAAACAGTAGGTAGCCTGCTAGAATTTGCCAGTGCTTGATCTCGTTGACCTTGTCGTACAGAACTTGCGAAGCAAGCGAGATCCTCGTCTCTGGAGAGGATGCTCCCAGTAAATCCACAGGGGGTTCGAGTGTTGTAGCGCCATCGTTATGCTGACGCTCCTCAATCTGGGAGTCGTAGGTGGCAAGGGTCTCGGCAAGGCACTTGACGTTGACCCATTCTTTACGAGGCGACTCAAAGTCATCCTCTTCGACGCCATCAAACTCCTCGAGAACATCAGGACCACCGATCTCTTCCACCTTGCCTTCATAGACATCCCCAACACAGGCAACGAAAAAGCCCACGACTGCTTTGCGGATCCGGAGCTCGCTATCGAAGATGAGCTCCCCAATAGAATCAATCTCAGTGGGCTCAAGAAGAGCCGCTGCACGCAGCGAGTCAATGACCGAAATGGCTGCTACTCTGACGGAGACCTCGGCATCATGCGTGGCCATCTCAACTAGTCTCGGTCTGAACCTGTCAATGAAGTGGCCAAGCTGCTCAGCGTCTCGCTTAAAAATCCTGGCAAGCTGCTTGAGAACTTCTTGGCGAGTTGAAGCATTGGTATCTGATAGCATCCAGCCGAGATATCGTAGGTATGAGGGCTCCATGAAGATCGTCGGCAGCTCCCAGATCCAGCTGCCTAGTGCCTCGACACATTCTGTGCGGATTCGGGCGTCAAAGTCTCTGTATCGGTGAACAAAGACCGTGTCAAAAAATGACTGAATCATCTCCGTGCAAGCCTTCCGATACTCAGTGGCCTCATGCAGGTTGAGTCCTATCTCAAATGACTTGGCCTTGGCTTTGCTTCGTTTGGAAGCCTGCAACTGCTGCTCGATATTCGTGATTCTGTAGTCCAGGGTGTAGGTAACTTGGACAAGACCAGATGTTATGGCAAGCGATATCGTGGTGGCGGTATGGCGGAATGGGCGTAGAGAGGAAGAAGACATGCTTGCGAGCCACGCGTGGAGGTTGTCCATAAGGTCCTTGTCCTTGTACAGGAGCTCGGATTCGTGAAGGACCTCGACAAGCATCTGGAAGAAGCCTATCAGGAGGTCACGGAAGGACTTGGCCGTCTTGGCTTTGGAGATTAGAGGATACTCTGTCTCTTGTTGCTACGAATAGTTAGGAAGGGCACAGGCGATTCTTTGTCGGGAAGACCATACCTCTTGATAAGCATTGTGTAGATCTGCCAATCGGTTCGGGATGTTCTCCGGGTCTCGGATGTCGTCGATCGTCACCTCCTGTTCGCATCCAATGCACTGCAAGACACAGTTGATGAGTTCAAGCAGTGCGAGGCCGTCGTCGGTCCTGTATTTCTCCAGCCATTGCTGAGCCACAACGCCTGACAGTTCTCCAGAGCCAAAAATTTCCGCTGCAACTGGGTCAGGTTCTCTCGGCTATCGTCAGCTTGGTGGGGAGGGGCACCATACCGTAGAGGCCATTGCCCTTGTCGCCGGTGTCTAGGCGGGTAGGCTTCTTGGGCATGCGAGGAAGGGTGACTGTGCGATTCGACGTGCCCGTGTGCGCGCCGTTGATCTTGGGCTTCTTGGCTGAGGGCTTCTTTGTGCGCTTTGATTGCGACTTTCGCGATCTGCGGGAGGGCTCATGGTCATCATCCGATTCGAGGTCGACCACGTCGCTGTCTTCGTCGTCCAAGTCGGGGACATCGTTCTCATCGCCATCATCGTCTTCGTCGCCGCCGTCGCGCTTGCGCTTGGAGATGGCCTGGTGCGAGGGTTGCGGGGAGAACTTGTCGGGAGCTCTCACGACGCGTCCAGAGCGGCGACGCGACGTGGTGTCGGGGTCTGGACTGGTGTTGCCGTTGCTGTCCATGATTTGTCGCAGGGGGAGACGCGCAGTCTGCATCTGCGAGGTCCAAGACCAGGGGAAGGCGACCTGATCTTGGGATGGAATGGCGCGCGGGTGAGAACAAGTTGAGGTGGGTGTTTTCTCCGCTTGCTACGCAGGCAATTGAGGCGCGTTGGTGGGCGTCGTGCCGCTGTCCAGTGGGTTTATTTTGGCAGGTGGGCATCCACGGCCCCTGTGTCGGGCAAAGCTCGGGAAGCGTAGCCAATCATATGCGGTTGATTGGGGCAGCTACGTAACAAACCACCGCCAAGGTCGGACTGCAGCTTAGGTTTGGATGCCTTACGGATATTACAAACTCCATGGTCCACCTGATGGACCACTGTCGGAAACTCAAGAGTCTCGGGGGTTTGTTGCTGGTAGCTTCATTTGTAAATGATCCAGACTGTTCCCAACTTGCCTACATGCAGTGCGTCATCAGGAAGATTACCACATGTTGAGCGCCTTGAAGTCCCAGCCTAGGTAATTATTGCTTTCGGATCCTGGACATATCAGGACCCTTCGACATCCGGATAGCATGAAATCCCCATTTCCCCAGTCTACCTCTTCTGCCGGCGAAGGCCGCATCGTTGCCAGTCCGCTTCCCGGCGGAGGGAGTGGTCTGGAGACTATCACTCACCAGTACCCTCTCAAGCTCATCGCTCCGACACCCTCTGGCACCTACAACAGCGTCCTGGTATTTCTACTGTCCTATGGAGGCGGCTTAGTTGGAGGCGACAGCGTCCGTCTATCTATCACCGTCAAGGATGGTGCAAAGTTGAGCCTAGTTACTCAAGGACACACAAAGATCTTCAAGTCGCCGTCTCCAGATATCGTCACAACCCAGACGCTCGATGTCCAAGTCCACAATGACGCCGCCCTTTGCTTGCTGCCAGACCCTGTTCAGCCATTTGAGAACAGCGTATACTTCCAGAAGCAGATATTCAAAATCAAGCCCCGGTCTTCGTTATGTTTCCTCGACTGGGTGACTCAGGGTCGGGGCGCTCGGGGAGAGGATTGGAGTTTCGTCCGCTGGAAGGGATGCAACGAGGTGTGGCTTGACGACCCCAGCCAGGAAACCAAACAGAGGCTGCTGGTCCGAGACACGGTGGTTTTGTCCGGTCCAGACAGCATGCTCTTGGGGCGACCACTCAAGGATACGATGCACAAGCTTGCAATGTTCGGGACCCTGGTCCTCCGCGGTGAGATCATGAAGCCGATTGGCGACTTCTTCATGGCCGAATTCGATGCCCTACCTCGCATCGGCGCTCGGGACTTTCGCTCTACCGAAGCCCAAGCTGAGGAGGAAAGCAAATTATCTGGCTTGGAGCGCTGGCGGTCGGAGAGGATCAAGATGGAGAAAAACCAGGGCATCCTCTGGTCGGCAGCGCATGTCCGGGGATGCGTGGTCGTCAAGTTTGGAGCTAGCACTGTGGAAGGTGGGCGGGGCTGGGTTGGTGCAATGCTCCTGAAAGAAGGAACCATTGCTGAACAATTTGGAGATCGAGCGCTAATGTGCGTCCGATGATTCCCTCATGAAGATGACAGCGCTTTGGGAGGCTACCCTGGAACAACACAACGGAGCATGGCACTTCAGGCAAAGCATACAGAAGAGAGAATGAATCATTTGAAAGACCAAGATTCTAGGAGACATACTATAATTTATTAATAAAACTTGTCTCGGATATTTACTGTGTGCGTGGTGATGCCTTGCATATTAATACTAGTTCGTGATGATTGAGTTCGAATCTGTCGATGGGGGGATATATATGATGGAGGAGCAGTAATATAAGATATCCAAGGTGGGGTGGGCTGCGCGACTCTCGGACCCCACCATGATCGCCCAGCGTTCCACCGTCGCCAAAATTTCAAAGCTGTCATGCACAACTTCATTCTCCCCACCGCGCGTTCCAATTCTTCCACGACCATACGTTCCCGACACCTCCGTATCGCTAGAAATGAACCGAGGCGGTAGGGGAGCCGGCCGAGGCCGGGCCGGCGCCGCAGCAGGCAGCTCCCGCGCAGCGGCAGAGGGCGCCGACGCCAGCACCTCCAGAACGACGCCCAGCGGCAGCGCGACAGGGACGCCCAACCGGACACCATCAGCGACGCCGGGCCGGACGATTGGCGCTTCGAGGGCGTCGCGCGCCGCACCCGCCGTGACGGGACGTTTCCGACCCAAGGCCGTGCGCAGAAATGAGGCCGAACGAGATACCATAGCCCGCCAGGAGGAGAAGAAGGCGAGCGACAAACTCGCAGAAGAGAAACGTGCGAGGGGCCGGTCACGGTTCCGGAGCAGCAGGAGCCGTGGTGATGCCATGGGGGCAAGAGGAGGCAGGGGGAGAGGTGGTGCGGTTGCAGCGGCCGCTGGGCCATTCTCTTCCGGCTTTGCAGGTTTGTTTACTTATGCCGCAGTGCGCCCTGAGAGCGGTGGGCTAACGCTGTGCAGACTCCGGAGGCAGAATAGGAGGAGGCGGATTCTTTGGGGGTGGTGGCGGCGGCGGCGGCTTTGGTGGTGGCCCCGGCGGAGGCGGTTCGTCTCGAGTAAAGGGCGAGGGGCGAATACGCAGCATGGAGGGCGATGGGCCCCGTGAACCCAGGATCAACGCTGACAGACTGCATGTCATGGAGCCAGAAGAGGAACTCGACAGCGACGACGAAGCTATGATGGCTGCCCTCAGCGCACGCACGAATGTGATGCCCATGGGCATCTACCGAAAAGCACACAAGGAGGCGGGCGTGGTCGTTGCTACAACAGCAGAGCTGGAAGCTGCAGAGCACGCGGGCGAGGAAGAGAGCCTCTGGGTGGACGGCAACAGCCCGGATACCCAACCGCCTCCGGAACAGCCGGCCGAAGAGGGAGTCTGGGACACAGCCGCCGACAAACCTGCCGTTGTTAAGAAGGAGCCAGATACCGAAACCGATCTGGATGCGGTGCCAATGGAATTGGATCCACAACTTACCGAGCCGCAAGAAACCAAGGAAGTCAAGCCAAAGGTCGAGGTCAAGATCAAGAAAGCCCCCCCTCAGGATCCCGAGGATCGGACTATCCAGTCGGATCTGAATCTGCTGTCAGGCGAGCTGGGAGCAGTCACCATCACAGACGAGAGTGGTGAGGCAAAGAACGAAGGCCCCGCCGACAAGGATGGGCGACTGTATCTGTTCCAATTCCCTCCTCTCCTCCCACCGTTGAAGGCCGGGCCCGCGCCGCAGAAGCCCAAGAGCAAGGTCAAGGCGGAAACCGAAGAGTTCAACATGGCCGATGCCCCGCCTGCTACAGGCGAGTCTGTTGATCTTACAGGGGAAGAGGCCACCGCTGCTGCTGATGAGGATGAGGACGACGGGCAAGGTTTCATGTCTTCGCTGCTTTCAGAGGGCGGCATGATGGGCAAGCTCAATGTCCGCAAGTCAGGCAAGGTGGAGCTGGACTGGGGTGGCAGAGTACTGGAGTTGAGTCCCGCCACGGCAATGAACTTCCTTACGACAGCTGTCATCGTGGAGCAAAACGACGAGAAGCCGCTGCCGGGAGTGATTGGAGGCGACGGCATAGGGATGGGTAAGATCATGGGCCGGTTTGTGCTGGCGCCTGTGTGGGGAGAGGAAGAGGAGTGGGAGGTTTCGCCAGAGGAACTCCACGTGGAGCCAACGGATGAGACGTAACGCAGGAGTTTACGTTCCAGGATTTTTAATGTATGATGCACGTCCATGTTTAACTAAAGGATAGGGATTTTCAGACTAAAAGAAGATACCCAATGGATTTCAACTACCCAGCTGGGACTACTTGCGCCAGTTGAGAGGCATGAAAAGAGACATTCTAAGGGTGGATTGGAAGGAGTTTGGAGTCTATGGATAGGACTCTACACACCTACCCCGGCTTGTTATTGGTTCATCACTAATAGTAGAGAGATAGGAAGTTATTGGGTGTCTCAATTCTAGACTAGAGTAGCTAAGAGCAGCAAATAATCAAACGGTATTCTACAGCGCGACTTCCAGTTGTCCTAGCCCGTTGTCGGCCTTGGTCAGCAGTAGGAGAGACAATTTAGGGCAAAAATGGAAGTTGGGGAGTCGGATATGGGCCCAGGCTGACAGCACGACAAGCGGTACTTGGAGGTACATTGCAAGCAGGGCCAGCCATGGGCCACAGCACCACCACAACTGTGCTCTCGGCGACCCTGTGGTCGTGGGGTTGGTCACGAAGACCCTGATTGGGATCGCGCCGCCAATCGGGGAATTCTCCTCCCCAATATGCGGTGTAAAGCATTCTCGAAGCATCCGAACGTAACAGCTCCGTGTCCAAGGCTCCGGGAGGCCCAAACACGGCCGCAAACCGGAGCTGGATGAACACAACCGTGTCCACGAGAAGTTCGCAGTGCTGCACGCATGCTGTATGGAAAAGAGTCGTCTTTCTCACCTCTTTACCTTGGTGAGGCGGTATCAGTTCGTAGGGCGCTGGAATGACTGGTTCTGCGCAATTCGGCGGCATCGTTAAGGACACTTGCTACGCCGCAAAGAAATCGTGAGTCAAAATGGCCAAGGCATTTGATTTTGTAAATCTTGGGGGGGATGGGTAGTATTTAGGTTGGCAATGGAGTCGGACTTCACGAATGGCACATCTCATACGCAATAAAGACTCCAAGCTCAATCTCTGAGTTGCTAGCTCTGACTTCCGAGCGAGAAATCAACCCTAGACACGGCAATGATATTGACAACTATCACCACAAGTTCAACTCTTACTAGTACTACTGCCAAGCGATTATTATTAATTAATACATCCTAATAAAGACACACACGTCACCATGGACAACAGTACCCAGCCGACAATCCCTGCTACCCTCCACAGCTATCTGATAGCGCCCCCAACATGCACTGAGAGTCTGGCAAATCAACTGCCAATCGAGGCAGCACAGATAGATGAGCTGGAAATGTATGTACACGAGCTATGCAGCAAGATTCAACATCCGCCGAACTAGCAGGGGAAACAAGGTGAGCAGGCACCCAAACTATCCGTAGTACTAGGTGGTTTACCAAAATGCGTCGCTGACAATATAACAAGCACACCCCTGTGTTCAGGGCGGTAAAACCGAATCTGCTGTTCATCTGGCTGTGCCTGAACATCATTCGCTTCGAGTCGGGTAGTTGAAGACCAAGGCGCGAACCTCGATACTCTTTCGCGGTGGCGAGCCTTCTGTGGCGTCTGGGTGACGGAAAGACGCATGGAGCAATCCTAAATCCAGGTTCAATAACTGGATCTGGCCCTCGCCTATGCAGGAGGTGGGATGCGACTCACTGCGTGCTGCCACCGAGCTGTCCGAGTCGAACATCTTGAGCAATAGAACCTCATCGGGCCGGTGGTTTCCCACATAGCACCACTTGTGAGCGTTATTAAAGTGTGAATAGAGGGTGGCACCCTTGAACTTCCTCCTGACGTGGTCACATTCGACCAAGTCTTGATCAGATACCGAGGTCGGGTCGCAGAAGGCTAGCGGACTGTCCTGTACGACGTGCTCGAGAGGACGCCAGACACTAAGTCTCTCATCAGGTTTCCGTGAGACGTCAGACAAGCGGAACGAGGGAGAGCTTACTTGATCACCCGGACTCTTCCCTGGAGTAAGAAAAGGGCATCGTCTCGGAGGTGTAGCTGAATACGGTGTAGCACCGCGCGGTCGCTCTGGTCTTTGGATGTGGAATTTAGAAGAAATGTTCCAAGGTTTTGACAGATCCATGCACATACCTATGTGAGCTGTTGGTGATGGCCGAAGCCAGGTTGTAAGGTCGTTCATGTCAAACTCATCACCGGACCTGGGCGTGGCAGAATCACGAATCTATGATAGCGCCATTAGGGACTAGAATTTGACGAAGAAGTGGGCAATGGCCATGTCTGACCCTCCAGTCAAAGATAAATATCCGGTCATATCCACCTTCTATGTTCTTCAGGATCCGCTCGACCTCGGGGAAATAACGGAATTCGACCGTGGGCCGGTCCTGGAACGAGGGTAGATCGAGTTTAGTCGGGTACTCGAGAAGATGGAAACCATGAGTGTCGAGGGTACAATCATTGATGCGGTCTCTGATATCGTGAAAGGTACACTCCTTTGACTCGAATTCGAGATTGGTTGCTCGCTGGTCGCGGGCGTCGGGGTCTATCGGGACGAAAAGCTGGAATGGCTTCTCCCTTTGATACAGGGGCAGCTTCTTGAGGTAGTTGACTTGGCTGTTGACGGTTCCGCATGCCATGGTGGGGGATCAAGTTACGATGTCAGAGTCGGGTGAGGAGATGGTTGGTTGACCGAGAGGAATGTGAGACAACGACGAGCGGCTTTGGAAGAACCTTGTCAAGGCCTTGCGTAGATCTGAAATACTAGTAGTTAGAGGGGCTGGGGGCATGGCATTGAGTGAAACAGACGCACTATCACAGTGATTCCTTGTCGGCGATATGGATTCACAGACTGACAGCTGACGGCTGAAGGCGTATAATAAGCACAGGTGCCCTCGGCATTTCCGACATGCGGGGTGCGTCTGTTATCGCTGCGCAGAACACAGAGTACCTCGAGGTACATTGCCTCCCCAAAGCGCCTGCACCGACTTTTTTCCTCTTTTGTATTTCAAGCTACATTGTCGCTCTCAGCCACGTCTATCCTGAAACGCAAGCAAGCTGTAACCAAAACCGTCGTCAATCTACCCCCAAATCCTCGCCAGTACGGTCGTTAGGCAGCCATGGAGCATCCCGCATCGTCGCCACCTGATTCCCGGTCTGCCTTCACGACCGCGGCCGAGTCGCAGCAGAGGGACAGCTGGAAGTCTTGCACATCCAGTCTCCCCGCCTGGGCTCAGGCCGCCATGGAGGAGGAGACGCTGGCCCAGCCGTGGAAGCAGCACACCGGCGGCGAGGGCGACGATCCCGACTTTGCGCAGAGCAAAGACACGGTCGTCTTCTATGACGAGAGAATCAAGGTGTGCTATGGGGAAGGGTCCATGGCAGCGTAGCCAAAACTCTCGAGGTGTGTGACGGCATTTCGGCAACCAATTTCCCTATTGATATAATGGTCTCCCCGGGTTTACTGAACTAACGACCCGCGGCGTCAGCTCACGCTCTTTAATCCCATACGTTTTTAGCGGAGGTCTGACCAGGCCGCTGCATTGCATCATTTGCAAGAATTAGACGAGGCGCATCGCGCTCCTGACAATAACATTGTCACGTTGGTGAAATCGGAAGACATTTGTCAGCGTGAATTAAAGAAAGAGGAATCAGTCCTCGCTGGAGGATATATTTGCCGGATAGACTCAATTTAATGACCATGATATTACGAAGTAAAAAAATGCACCGTATCACCTGTTCTGACATGATCGATGATTAAAGATGAGCTAGCTCCATGATGCGCGACAGATGCTCAAGCCTCGGCAGCGGATAGAGTTTAAAGGATGTCCTAAAGTATACTACTAATATCATAGTAGAGAGTTTTTTATTATACGGCACAAGCTAACAGGTACTTGCAGCTGTAGATTCCTATTGCATCTCCAAAAAGCTTCCTCGGCACTCTTGATCGTTTCTTATTCAAAAAGGCCCAGTAATATTAGTACATTGTACCGTTGGTGCATTTTTGTCGCGTTGGACTTCATGTAGATTAAAACCAAACACTCATCTATACCCCCCCATGTTATGGTTCTGGAAGTTCATGGTTATTCGGGAAATCTCCTCATTTTCAGCCTCGTCCGGAAACATCATTGCTGGGTCAAACGGCATGGATGCAAATCCATCGCCTCCCATCGAGTCCAGTTGTTGTGGCGAGAACCACGGGTCCTGAGGCCCCGGGCCATTCCAAGACATTTGGGCAGAATCGCTGCTAGGAGCATATGAAGAGACTGAAGTGGTGAAATAGGATGTATCCACGGATTGCCTATCGGCATCCTCGTTGGTGGCACTATCCGCGCTGGGCACTGAGAGTCTGTGTTGGTTGCTTCTGCCCTGACCCGTCGCTGTTGAGTTTACTGTATTGGGGTCTGGTGCACCAACCCCTCCTCTACTGGCCCACTCGTCAAATAAGGCCCTGGTACCCTCCCCTAGTATACGATGTTGGAAAGCCTGCAGATCGGACTCTCCAGCTGGCAGATGCCAAGTCACAGCGCCTCGCGCCGCCAGGATATTGTTCAGGATCCGAGGCCCGTGGTGGGTGACAAACGACTGATAGGCAATTACGTTCTGCAAGAGCCCACTATCTATATACGGCGATTCTGGTCGCGGTTGATGATCTGGGAAGAGCATGTCGAAAATGCCAAACCACTGCTGTTCTGGAGACTGGCTTGTCGGCGCCTTCTTTGTAAGCTGCTTTCGCTGGGCCTCAGTGATACCCTCTGGCTTCTGGGGAGGGCGCTGCTCACAGCCGCCGTCCCGGACGTGCGCATCTCTGTCTTCCTCATCTCTGAAGATCTGGTTACAACGCGGGCAGTACAGGGGCATCAGGTGGCGCCGTCCCAGATGTTGCTTGACGTCCCTTATTCTCGACAAGACATACCCGCTACAGTTATTGTAGGCCAGGGGGGTCTTCTTGAAGAAAGGGCACGCAAATGTAAGGGTTTCCGCCTTGGTCCGTTGTTTTTTGTTTGAGGTGCCTTCAATCCCTGATGGTTCATCATCCTCATCCTCATCCCCGTCTCTTTGATTTGCCCCGGCACTTGCTCTCGCCCGCTTTCTCGAAGGGCCGCCTCGCTGAGAGAACCCAGACGGCACACTTCGTGCACCATGATTTCCACCGTTGCCGCATTCTTTCCACGACCGGAAGGCCCTCAACATGATACGTGATGCAACATCTTGGAATAATAAGAGCGGATGATCTTCTGAAATGTCGAGAGGCTCCTCAGTATGGTCAGAGAGTAATGCAAATGCCGAATCCGTAGTCACAGTCATCGTCTCATGCGAACAGACTGATGCCACCTCGCTGTCATTATCCTCGTTTGATACAACCGAGATGGGCCATTGTCCAGCTTGCCGCAGCTCATGCGACTTGATGCCATCGTTTGCATCTTTCGCCGCAAGGCTGGGCCCGGAGAGGCGGTTGCGGGAGGGGGTAGACTGAGCTCTGAAAGCCTTGCCATCTACCAACTCGTCTGGATTTCGAGAGGGTGGGAAGCTCAAGTTCCCAGAAATCGATGGTATGAGGTAGTCGTCATCTTTCTGACTCCCATTTTCGACGGGTTCTAGATATTCGTTCTTGAAAGCTGCTCGTGGATCATGGAGAGGTGTAACATTACACGTACAACTGGAGTCCACACTGTTAATTATGTGGTCTTTCTGAACAGACGCTTAGCTTTGTTCGGAGTTTGGTACGTACCCAGAGCTTTTGCGCATCTCGTGATAGAGAGGCAGCAGTATTGAGACTGCCGCACGTTCCAAGAGAGACTGATCCTGGAGGTTGAGTTCCATAATGCGAGCCCCTTTGCGTTCCCTATACTGTTGATTAAGGCAGACGTTGACCACGTCTTCAAAGGTTTGCCCGAACTTCTGCCCGATCCGGTTTAATGAGACGAGTTTCTTTGCGGCGAGTAAGTCGATTGAGTCGCGGTCCTGCTCTTCTTCCCTAGACAGGAGGTTGATGTGGTCCCGTCTCACCTCGGCAAAAGTCTGACCAAAGGCGAGCTCTATGAGGCGTATGCCAAGGAGAGAAAGGGCGGGCTCGCGAGTGAAAAGGGGTAATTTTGTGCTCGAAGCTGTCTTTCCATCACGCGATTCTTGCCCAAGCGGCGACTTAGGACTCAGATATGGGCTGGGCACCCCGTCTTCCTCCTCTGGATCAAACCACACAGTCCAGTCCTGCCACTTTGGAGATTTTCCTGCACACGAGGAGCCCCATAAGAGTAGGACGGCTAAGCTTAGTTGAAAGGCTAGTTCCATGCGCCCCTTTTGGTCAAGGCTGGTGCGGCGTCGCAGCAGGAGGCCCTCAAGACCTATGGCTCCTAATGGAAGGGTAGTGTCTTCGATACCGAGTCTAAATATTGTGCCATCTTCGTCTGGTTTGGTAAAGTGAGACACATCGCATCCCTTGTGGCCGACGAGCATAGATGAGCAAGAGTTCCTAGGTTTGTCGAGATTCTTAACCGAGACCGATATGTGGCGTGACCTATGTTGCAGGTGGAATAAGTCTTCATCTCGATCTTCATAATCCAGCGGTTGATCTGAAGGGCCCCTGGCAGCCTGTTGACTGGGGTAAGTTGTGCTTCCGCTGACCTCTTTTTCACAAGCGCAGACAAATCTTTCCGCTGTGATCTGGAAACTATTTGCCTGCTCCAATCCGCGCAGGTGGCGCGTCAACCTCAAGTTCAAAGTGGCCTGAGAGTCTTTGGCGACAGAAAGAGGAGCCTGATCATGCCCATGTAGTAGATATGTTGCTAGGCGTCTGTTTACCCTGGAAAGGTCATCCAGGCGTTTCTGTAGGGGCGTTCTTGGGAGGGCTCCGCGAAGAGAAGTCTTCTTCCATCTGAGCTTTGCCAGCAATTCCTGTGGTGAATTGATCAGATGATGCTGTGTGCCGACAATAGTATACGATGCCACTACATACTGAACCACGACTGGTGTTGGTAAGATCAGCCTTGAGATCGCGCAAGCAACCTGCCATCTGGTGCAGGTCCCGCCTTAGGCTATCCGCTGCTTTGCTTTGGAGTCCAAGCCTGCTTTCAATGGCACCGAGGGGCTCCTCCGCACCCTTGGCCGACGCCGCAAAGGACAGAAGCAGAATTTGGCTTAAGAACTGTTGGTATAAAGCCTCTTCGTTCCCCAGGCGTCTAGCTAGATTCCTTGCCTGCCTGTCAGATTTTGTGGCCTGGTACTGGTCCACCGCAGCGGTGACGTCGGGGAAGAGCCCGCGGACGGTGCTCAAAATGTCCATGCCGGCCATTTCGGAATGAAGACAAAGCGATGGGTAACAATCGATGTCGCGATATCCCCGACATGAGCTATTACTGTGGGTATCAATGATTTTGGGAATGGTGGAATTCTGGGAGTCGAGCAGTTGGATTCAGCAGATGGAGACTCGGGAGAACCTGAGAACCGGGTAGGCTTACGTCCTTCTCTGGCGAACCCTGTTATCTGAACACCATCATGCATGCATGGGGACTGTAACAGCAGTGGCGCGTGAGCACTGCCATCTTCAGCTGAATGCAAGTGAATGCAGTTCGCAACAGGATGCCTGCCTTCGTCCCCCCGCCGGAGCCAACACCCCGTGACGAATATGGGCCAGGGTCTGGCCCTCCAGCATGCATAAAGCGTCGGGCGTGCAGAGGATGATAGGCTGACTGTGACTGCACGAGCTCTTGAGCCAATTATGCAAGGCGTCCGGGAAATGCACTTTGGGAGATGGGCTGTTCGCTTGATTTGAGCCCATGGAAATCAGATACGGTTGCCTGGAGTTCGGTCGAAGGATCATAGTTCGTCCCGGTGAAGGGATGATCCCAGTAATGATAATTGGCCAGACGCGGTGAGATGCGGGGTACACATGGATTGGTTCCAAGGACAAACGGTGGTAGTATCAAAGGGGATTGCCAACACTTGCCATGCCTGTCTGTCATGTGGTTAACCGCCACCAGTAGCAGCAGTCAGACCACCGGTCGCACTTCCCCTCAGATACCTGGGCTCTTGTGCCTCACCCCCAAAATGACTGGCTGGCTCCTTCTGTGTGGTAACTAACTTGGTGACTTGTGATTGCGTGAGCACTGAACACGGCTCTTTCCACATGGACCTGATGCGTGGGATATTTGCCTCTCTCAAGTATCAACAGTCCCAGCTTCTACCTGAAGTTTCGCAGATCCAAAACGAGGCCCAAAGCTGGATTCTAAACTGGCATCACCGCTTCATAATTGGCGGATTGGGTTTCCATGTACGCCCCAAGCACGAGAACACAGAGGCTGAAAGAGAGTCGCGGCCTGAGGGCGAAGGCGCCGGTGGCTGCTCAATTTGAAGACTGCTCTCAGGCGTTCCAGCAACTTTCCGACTCGCTCCAAGTCAAACAGTCAGATGCAGAGCTCCACAGAACGTCAAAGGACTTCGCACTGAGACTCAGGATATGGGGGGACGACAGCGGTGCGTCATCGCGCACACTCGACTATGCCCTACGGAGCTCCTCGGTGGCGAGGAGACAGACGCAGCGTCTCTTGGTCGACCTGCATTCAACTCTTGAGCAGGGTACGGTCAACTTCATACCAAACACCGAGCCGTTGACTGATCATAAATGAATATAGCAATCGACAAGGTCCAGCTCCCGAACCCTGAGGACTCCGATGACGAAGACGTAGTCGACTCATCGCTGCTGGCAGACCAATCCAACTTAACCAACACCGACTATGATGCAGCTGCCGATGACGAGGAAGAGGAACTCACTCCACAATTACTTTTGGAGGAAGCGGGAGATATAATTGGCCACTTGGCTGAGCTTCTTCCAGCACTTCGTGATCCACCTCAGGAAGATGATGAGATGGCTGTCGTCCACGACGCTGATCCGTACTTAAGGGAATGTCAGTACCTTGCGACCAGGCTATTCCCGCGGGCTTCGAGAGATTTGAAGCGCAGATTGGCTTATAGCAACTACCGGAGATATCAGAGCATGTTGCGCTCATCAGGCACATCCAGGGGAAATCGAACTGGACGTCCACCTAGGGGCGGTCTGACACGTTGGGATCGACGGCTGGGTCTGATAGAGAACCATCAGAAGAATGACTCAGAACTTTATTTGTCGGATCGGGCTGAATCTGATACAGGCGTCTCAACTATCATGTCACACGCAGATTCAGTCCTGACAAAAATACCCTATATTGACCAGGAGTCTACCACATCGGCCACAGGAATCTCGCAACCTGCCTCTGTCCTACAGCCGTTTACCTTGCCAGGACCCCCGGTTGACCTTGAGAGAACAGAACAATTCGACTGTCCTTTTTGCCAATCGGTATTGCCCCTTACATTTTCCTCCGGGCGCTTGGGTATGAAAGAGTGGGCCGTTCATGTATACCACGATCTGAAGCCATATATGTGCACCTTTGAAGACTGCTTCCAAGAGCACCGACTATATGGAGACAAGAATGAGTGGTTCCAACATGAACTCAACTTCCATAGATCGCGTCCAGTTTGGTTTTGTGGTCTATGCCAGACAAATTTCGAGACAGCCTGTGGCCTTGAAGATCATTTTCAGTCTCGCCACAGCGAAATCCCCCCTGCAGAGCTTGAGCTCATCCTGGAGACCTGCAAGAGATATTCAGAAGATCCGCTCCGAGAGACTCGTTGTGCCCTTTGCGACATGGTTGTCGACGATGTTGATGAGTTGGAAAACCACCTTGGAGATCATTTGGAGACATTCGCGATAGCCACCCTGTGGAATGACGAGGCAACAGACGGTGAAAGAGCGGAGAATAATAATATGCTGGCTGAATATCTTGACGGGCTGCATGGGATTGAGGAACACAGATACGAAGATGCACCATCTTCCGCCGACAACGAGACACCTCCGAGTACCTTGCACAATATCGTGCCGACTGATACAATTTTCGCTCATATGGAGGGTAGGAGAGCTTCCAAACGTTCTGACAGCCTAGAACGCTATGTCAGAAATGACATCTGGGTTGACAAAGTGCACGGATACATAAGTGGGCAAGCCACACAAGATTCCATCCCAACTGTACGACATAATGTACGGCCGCGCTACGACAACTTTGTCGGCAGAACCGAAGATCTTCAAAGAATACACAGGCAACTATCTACTCCGGGACGAATCTGCACCGTGAGCGGCCGTGGAGGAGTTGGAAAAACAGCCATTGCGATTGAGTATCTTTACGAATACGAAAACGAGTACTCGTATGTGTTTTGGGTTGAGGCAGAATCTCCTGGTCTCTGTGCGGAGCGATACGGCTCGATAGCGAGCAGTCTAAACATGACAGAGAGGCCGCTTGCGGGAGAGAATGCTCGCATGTCTCTTGTTAAGGAATTCCTGAAGACTTTGGAGAGAAGGTGGTTGTTGATATTCGACAACGTTGCCTCGTGGAAGGATATAAGTCGATATATCCCTCGAAACCTACCGCGGACAAAGGGATCTGTTCTTGTAACTACCCGTTCGCCCCTCCCACTCGCGATTCCGCCCAAACATCCCTCTTTTCATTGTCAACGGCTAGTTGAACTACATGTCTGGTGCTTGGAACACAGCCGCGAGTTCCTCTTGACATCAATTCAACCATCCTTGAAAAGGGATAATCTAGAAGATCATGAAGAATATGACCTGGCGGAGAAAGTGGTTGAAATAGTCGGGCGCTTACCTTTGGCCATCAGCATGGTTGTCGGATACCTCAAGGTTTCACGATGCACTTTGTTCGATTTCCTTGAAATGTGGGAGGAGAAAGAGTACATTGATAGGAAGAAAAAGAAGAGGAAAATTGACATTGGCGAAGGCGAGATTGATGCAACCATGGATCCATTTTGGACCATTGGCATTAGGGAAGTCCGCATGAACTCCCGACGGCTACTCGACATATTGTCATTCCTAGACCCTGAGACTATACAGAAGAGTCTACTCGTTGGGGATCACAAAGAGGAGTATCTTGAGTTTCTGAATTCTTCCGAAGCTTTAAGGTAGGAATTTGATAAATGCGTAGCGTTCATTACTGACTAGATTACCTTTAGTTACAAACGCATGATCATGGAATTAAGCCGGAGGAGACTAATTGCAATAAAAGATAGAGGCGATGAACCGGCGTACCAAATCCACCGTCTTCTTCAGCAAAAGATACTCGAGGATATGGAAGACTATGCATTTGCTGACGCATTCCGCAAAGCCTTTCGGCTCATTCGAAAGAAATTCCCCGCTGCCGACCCGCGACAGGTTCCAGATCCCGGGACCTGGGACACTTGTCAGGAATACATACCTCACATCTCGACATTTTGCCGGATACGAAACAAAAACGCCAAACTGATCACAGAGCTAGTAACATCGCCAAGACCAGCAGAGCTCGCGGAGCTGTTCTATGATGCAGGATTCTATGTCTGGGCCCGTCAGACCACGGGATATGACGGCTTGATGTTCTTGGACACTGCAGAGAGAATTCTCGACGAGATCCGGATGGACCAAGATTCCAAAATTCGGGCAGATATCCTGTGCTTGACTGGCCTACTCCTCTTGAATATGGGGTGCGTGGAGCGTGTGCGGGGTTTGCACCGTCTGGAGCACGCGTTGAAAATCAGGAAAACCATCTACACCCAATGTCCTGATCACGACAATGAAGTCCTCCTCAGCAATGCAGCCAACGACTTCAGCTTGTGCCTGCTCAACGAGCACCGCTTTGAAGATGCCGGGCAGTATATCAGAGAATGCCGGGACAGGTATCTCTCCTGGGGTCCCGAGTCAGAGAATCCGTTTGAGAATTCAAAGTATTATGGGAACTACAGTATGATTCTCATGTGGAAGGGTGAGACGGAGAAAGCTGTTGATTTTCAGAGAACAGCTTTGCGCTTGACACAGAAATTCTCTGGTAGGAAGGGCATGTACTACCGGCGACTCTTCATGCTTGCCTGTCTTCGCCTCCAGGCGGGCGATATTCAGGGCGCTCTCGATACGCATATGGAGGCCCTTACAGCCCGACTAGAGCTCCATGGGAAGCACCACGAAGCCACCATTCTGAGCACATACGCTGTTGGTGCTATGTACCATCATCTCGGCGACTTGGGGACCGCAACGTAAGCCCGCACCCTTCCACAGTTTCGGACGATCTGACCTTTTGATCTAGGGAGTATATCCAGCAATGCTTAGAAGGCGAGAATGTCTCTAAACGTGACAAGGTAGCAACTGCAAGATCGCAGTATCACTTGGCTCTTCTATACCGCGAGCAGGGTATTGAAGAAGATACAGTGGCAAAGTTAGAAGCGAAGGTGGAGCAAGTACTGGGAGAATTTGGTAATTACACAGCCGACTGTGTTCGTGGGGTGGAAGACAAGATGATGATCCTAGATGATCTACAGCCGACGTTTTTGGGTCGATATACTGGGCGCAATCTCCTTCAGCACTTGCAGAAATGCTTGGGCCATCAGACAGAGGGTTCGGGTTGGTAGATCTTGTAAGGGTAGTGGGTGTGGCCCTTCTATGCTACTCTTTTAGCCCTTGCTTTTGCCCAACCCTACTTTTTGGAAGAAACTGCGTCGTGGGTTGGTCATTGCCTCGGGGAAGTCGAGGACACCGATGCGCAACGACTCTTTGTACCGTTCAAGAAGGGCTCGTCGATGATATTTATCAAACTTCTTAGTTGCGTCTTTGCCCGCAACGCTTGACATAACTAAAGAGAGATTGCTGTTAGTGTCAATTCTCGGGACCGCGTGAGGGACAGGGTCACAAAGGGGGAAACATGCTCTTGGCGCCACCTGGGTGCTCATGCTGGAATCTTGTTACGTCGTAAACCTCATTGTCTATGATGATCCACATGTTGTCTGGTTTGTTGTGTGCCGAGACCAATTTGACACTATATGACTTGGAGGGCACGTTCTGCTTCGTATCAGAGCGGGCGTCGGTGTTCCCACGCTCTTTGCTCTCAGGGGCAGTGCTTGATACGGAGGCGTTGGAGTCGCCATTCATTGCAGTGCCAACCTCGACGACATTGGAATTCAGTGGAAGCCATGGCTGCTGCCCTTCAACCTTCTCCTGGTTATTGTTTGCACTGGTCTCATTATTGGTGGCTCCTGTGGGCACTTCTTGGGGAGGTGTTTCCGCGAGAGGTAGAGGCTGCATCATGAGTCGGTTGTGTGCGAATGAGTGTGAGGCATGAGGAGTGACAATTTTTCTGCTGCAGAGGCACTGAGAAGTATCATGTATCAGTGTACTATTAGTCTTGGGCCCAGCCAAGTGCGGGTGGTGGAACGGAGGAGCTTCTCCTCACTGCGGACCGAGGCATGTGGCCGACCACAAGAGGGGAAGATGCGACAACCCGCACCTACATGATCGGCATCCCTGTGGGTATGAGCCTCGCAAGTCAAGAATCTAAGGTTAACTAGTACGTAGTACTTTCTTTCCTGTTTTTCAATACCGCTGTGATTTGGATGGCTGGGATTTGGAATCCGGTCAAGATGCCTCGTAAGTTCAAATGTTGGATACGTTTTTGGCTCTCGAAGACTGCGAGTGCGCATACGCAGCGGGGTGGAATTCATATTTCCGATCAGGTCATGTCATTGAGTTGCTTCATTATTAACTACCATGTAATAACCCGTAAATGTAAAAGAGCATGGGGTATATATGTCGCTTCCTCTTGTCTTCATCCCTCTCACCGCTTCGCCGGCGCCGCGCTTATGACCGTGTCCAAGAACCTCCTCTTAGCCAAGTTACTCTGCATATCAAGCTTGTCGAGGAGGTCCCCCAGGATCCCACGGTCCGAAGAGTCCTCCCCGCCGCCCATGATCTCCTCCACAAGACCCCCAACGTCGCCATCCCCCCCGTCGCCGCCGAATAGGTCGTCCAGCAGCCCGCCGATGCCCGGGCCAAGGTACCCGGCGAGGCTGTCGAGGCTGAGGTCGCCCTGCCTGATGCTCACCAGCGCGTCGGTCAGGAGCTGCATGATGGGGATCTGGCTCTTGATGCGCGCCGCGTTGAGCACCGACTCGAGGTAGGTGATGTGCTCGCCGTCGATGACGGTCTCGTTGCCGCTGACGGTCAGCTCCAGGACGCCCTTGGACAGCGCCGTGCCCTGGCTGCCCAGCACGTCGAGGAGGTTGTCCATGAGCTCCTCGAGGAACAGCTCGCCCTTGAAGGGTAGTGTGGTGTTGCCGGGGGGCAGCAGCACGTCGAAGACGGACGTGGTGCCGATGCGCATGTCGCCGGCCATGGCGTTGAAGGTCAGGTTGCCGAGGAAGATCTCGAGGTCGGACCAGTTGGGCAGGGTGAGGTTGCCGATGAGGTTGGTGCCGTCCTCGTCGGGGGGCAGCTTGATGTGGGCGTCGACGAGGGCGAAGCCGCGCAGCTCGTCGAGGGCGGAGATGCGCACCGTCTTCTCGAGCTTGACGTTGAAGTGGAGGGCGCCCAGGCGCGCCGTCGTGTTGCCCTTGACGCTGATGTCCGTCTCCTTGGAGTAGAGCATGCGGGTCAGCCACTTATTGAGCTCGGAGCGGTTGCCGACGTTGACGGGCTGCTCTTCCACGACGATCTTTGTCTTGCCGCTGAGGGACTGGCCATCCATGGGCACCATGGTGTATGGGCTGAACTCGGGGGTGTCTGCGTTGTGTAGGTACAGGTCGATGGGGTCCAGCTTGACCTTGAGGCCAGCGGGGACGGTCAGTGACGTTTCGAGACCGACGATGACGCTGTCGTCGGAGACTGCCTTTAACACGGTCCTCTCGATGGGAAGATCCGTCTTGTCGACGATGAGCTGTGCCAGCGCGGGGACAATCTTGAGGAAGCTATTGTTGACCTACGTGTCAGGATGGGTGGGTTGACAGCTGTTCGGGGAGAAACAACTTACAGTAGGGGAAGGAAAATTGCAAGGAACACGCCAATTCCAACCAGGTAGCATGGCCAGAACCTCTTGAAGTGCTGGACAGTCCATTGCCATTTTGTCAACTTGACCTTCTCCCCCTTGACGTCCTCGAGATGGACGAGATCAATCTCGCCCGGGCGCGGGGGCCCAGCAACGGCCTTTCCCTTCTTGGAGAAATCTGGCCAGTAGATTTTAGCGAGACATATTCCCCGGCGGATGAGATAAGAGGGTGAGCAGAAACTTACTCCTAGAAACGCCCTTGCTCGCCGAGGACGCTTCAAGAACCTTGTCGGACTTGCCCATGGCGATATAGTGAACACTTAACAGGTGCTTGGGACGTGGCTCAGAGACAAGTCAAGTGATGCCAAGGATGAAGAAGGGATCTCGAGGAGCACCATGGGGCCTCTCAGTCGGTATTTGATTTGGGGATGAAAGCCAGGATGGCCCTTTGTATTGCAATTGGGACCCCCCTGCCCTTAAGCCAGTTGAAAACATACATCGTAGTATTACTCACAGGCCAAGAGTCGACAACGAGTCTGGAGTCAACTATCGTGGCTTGCCATTTCCCCGCTCTCCTCGACTCCAGAATTGTCAAGGTTTCCGAAGGCTGCCAGGCTGCTGAGCTGCTCGGCAGCCATCTCGATACGTAAATTGCGTCCGATCCATGGAAGAGCACATGGCTCGGCGCCACCAGAGAGAATGCGGATGCGGGGTTGAAGGTTGTAGGCTGGGGGGGAGGGATGGGAGATGCGATCGACCACCGTTGGGCTTGTCCATGGGGATGGGATTCGAGAACTGTGCCAGCGTCCCCTTACAATGAATCAAGGTCATATTGGGAGCTGGACGCGGACGAACGACCTGTGAGATGCGGCATGATGTACAAATCCGGGTACCATGTCGGGGGAAGTGGAGCAGCATGCATGGCGCCTCCACAGCTTCACGGCTTCTCAGCTTCACCCCTTACCCTCGTCCTCCACAGTCCCTGAGTCCACCCTCCAGGAGCCCACCCCCGCATTTGGGACTCTCCGGGGGGCATGAATCCTGATCCTGGGGTTGCCACATGCTCGGTGGCCAGCTGCTGTTGGCTGTGGTGATGAATTGTGAATCCGTACCACTGGGGTCAGTATGGCAGAGTTCTCGTCCTTTACACGCCGTGATGGGCAGAGCGGTGTTTAGAGGTGTTGTTTCACCTATTACCTTTTGCTTTTCGCTTTTCGCCTTTGTAAATCCCAGTCCCAAGATGCCAGGCAATCGAGATCAATATCAAGCCCGCAAAAGAACCAGTCAGAGCATAGCGCCTAGAGTACATGTAGCCCTGTCACTGTTGCTGACCGACCCTGGCCGATCGAGCTTCATCTTCATGGATCCGGCCTGAGACGACGTCGTCCCTTGCGGGGATGATATAATTTACGGGGCATGGCAAACATGATGGCATGGACCACGCCCACCACCCTGGATTCTGACTCGGGCTGTCGTAGTGCTAGATTATAGGCAAAACCAAGCATGGCAATCACAGCGGTGGCTGACAAAGGCGGGGATCCCCGCAAAACGACGGCATGCTAAAGTCGCTCCCGTCTCTCTCTCCACTTGGTGTAAACATGGAGATTTATCTTAGGCGCCCTCCCTTTGGGTCTCAACAACTGAATCCAGGCCGAGGGCGAACCTGGTCTCTGGAGGCTGGACATGAGCACGAGCTGGTTGCCCGCTACATGGTGATTGAATCTCCCTCATGACAGCAGTTCTGATCGACGATAGAAGATAGAGCTAAGAGAGGTCCTTTGTTTTCTTTCCCAATCAACCCCGCGTCTTACCTCTATGAGCCGCGGCTCCCCCTCTCTCCATCAAATTGGATGGGACGCAGAGGTGCAGCCACTGCTGTCAGACCTCAGATCTGTAGAGGAGCTTGTCACCGCCCTTGTAGCCAGAATCAAACTGTGAATCTGTGTCCAGGCGACGAGCGTGTGGGCGTCCACGGCTGCTTGGCCAATGCGAGGCCGCCTTCGCCGTGACGCCCCAACGATTTGGTTTCCTATTAGGGACTGTCGTAGGGGTATCAGGGATGTGGGCACCCAGCCACAAGTTGCCGACAACATGAGATCAACGAGACATCCCCCGAGCCCCTCACCAGGTCCCAAAGCACCGATCCTTAGTGATCACACTGCCACTACGCTTGCCTGCCCTCTTCCGTCAAATCTCATCGTCATTCCCTCACCGAGGCTGAAAATGATTTGCGTCTTGGCAAGCTCCTCGGTACCCCTCACTGCACGCATTCTGGGGTGAACCACCATATGCAGTCTGTGGGAATGGTCTGAGAGGAAGGGCATTTTAAATCGGGCCATCAAGAGCCAGAGATATTCCTATCGGTGTTAAATGTGGCCCATATAAAAAAGCGCGTCGGCATACTAACGATATACCAGCACAGGATAGCCCATACCTTCATTCTCTTCAAATATCCTCGAGTTGCTCCGGCGACTTGTGTTACATTTGGTCAAATACCGTTCTAATCTTATCTTATTCAATCTTCTTCACATAGCACTCTTCTTTAATCTAGAAGCAAACATGGCTAAGGGCGCTGTCAGAAGCGACTCGTCGCCGTCTGTCTCGAGCAACGAGAAGGCGGAGAAGATTGTCACGGGAGGCTTCAGCAAGGAGGAATTCCTGTCCCCCGACTTCTACCCCAAGCACCTCAACCTGATTGTGCAGGAGGGCATCATCGTCGGCGGCGGCGCGGCCGCCATCCTCCTCCAGGTCGCCGAGGCTGGCGTTGGGCAGGGCGTCAACCAGCACAGCAACTTTGCCTACCGCGTCCAGGACCGTCTGCGCACCACCATGACCTTTGTCTACTGCATGAGCTACGGCACGCCCGAGGAGAAGAAGGCCATCTGCGACATGATTACCAAGGTGCACAACAGCGTCAACGGTACCCTCGAGGAGGGCCGGGACAAGGGCAAGAAGTACAGCGCCCTCGACCCGGAGCTGCAGCTATGGGTCGCCGCCACCCTCTACGCCGTCGCCATCCAGGTCTACGAGCGCATCTTTGGCGAGCTCGACGACGAAATCCTCGCGGAGAATATCTACCGCGAGTACTCCATCCTCGCCGTCGCCCTCCAGGTTCCCCCCGAGATGTGGCCCGCCACCCGCAAGGACTTCTGGGCCTACTGGGACGCCAAGGTCGCCACCCTCGAGGTCACCCAGCACGCCAGGGAGGTCGGCGACGACCTGCTCTACCTCCGCAAGGCGCCCTTCTACCTGCGCATGTTCATGCCCAGCGTCCGCGTCGTCACCTCCGACCTGCTCCCCGAGAGGATCCGCCGCGAGTTTGGCGTCAGCTACCGCCCCAAGATGTACAAGTTCCACCTGTTCATGGTCAAGGCGGCGTACCGCCCCCTGCCGCTGATCGTCCGGAGCGTCCCCGCGAGGTTCTACATGTGGGATATGAGGAAGAGGTTGAAGAAGCATAAGAAGGTGTTTGAGAAGGCCTGATGTAGGAGGGATGTGGGTTTCCCTTGCTGTTCTTCTGTGGCATGTCGCATGGGATGGGGGGGAGTCAACGATGAGCTGCAATGATACCAGGGCATAGATTGATATTATTGGTAGCAATGTAAATAACAGGCGAATTCTTTGTGTGTCACCTACCATTCGGCCAACATAAGGCAAATTGTTGTGTACTCCTATCAGAACTTAAATGTCATGTAGTGCATATTAGTATGCATGGGTTACGGAAGATACCTGTACCATATTTCCAAAGCATTGGGCCAGGTGAAGATGTTTATCTAGTCACTCTATACCAAGTACTTAGCTATGGTTTAGAATGGTATTAACCGAGTTCTAGAGCTGTAAGAGATATAAATACATTCAACCAGGCTGTCACAGAGACCCTATATGCTCTTCTAATGACGGTAACTTTGAAATCAATGCTTCATACGTAGAATTTGAATTCTAACCTTGATATATCATACAACCTTCCTCACGAGTTGGGGATTGTCGCTCCCCGAAAGCGCCTGACGGACCAGTCAGAGCCCGTACTCAATACCCCGAGAGACTCTCACTGTCTGCATGTTAGTATTGCCAGAATTTGGGGGCTGTCTACAATAGGTAAGACTTCCCTGGTCAGTCACTACACTGAGTCTTGTAAGGATAATGTATCCTTTGTCTTTCCGGTATACGCCGAGAGCTGGGAGACGGTCGTTGCCGGCTATCTCGAATTTTCCAACGCACTAAAAACCAATATTTCAATATGATAAGTAATAAAATGAATATCGACAGTATTTTCTTCAGTAAAACTATCCTGGAGATCGCCTACCCAAGCACCGTGGAACTTCCTCCACTCCAACCCCGTCTCCAGGACCAACTCTAAAGACTTACTTATCTTTGGGCAGGAATGGGTGCTGGCCGGATTCTTCTAGCCATACATGCATTGTAGAGTGACAGGACCCTTGGTTTGGTTCCCCGTCTCTATAGTTGCAGCGGTTCTGCACAGTGCTTATACCTCTTCTTGAGTCTGAGTGATGCCCTCGTTTGTCATGAACCATTTAGCTAGGGCCTTCGGCATGTTCAAAGAACAGCTCCAGAATTAAGAATAGCTGTCCCTGTATTTCAAATCAATTTTAATTAGCCACTTGCTTTTCCCAAAGTCAATGTGCCCACCGACCTGCTCCGCACGACTTGGCCATGGTGATTCCCAGGACCATGCATGAGACAGGCAAACAAGGGCGACTGGCAATTACCAAGTAATAGACTAAGCTAATCAACGGAAAGCTACTCACGGTATCCGAAATTGTCGAAAATTAGGAATTGAAAGAGTTCATGGGGCCTAAATCTCCACCCAAACAACGTGACACCTCACCAACCAGCAAATTATGCAGCCCAGGGACCCTATACAATACGGCATTTATGACGAAGGCATTAAGTACCAGGAATAGTGTGGTACCCAGTAGAATTTCCGAACGTACCCAGGAAGGAATGCAAGGATACCTAGTTCCATACGTCAAGGACCTAGGTAGGTAGGTAAGCTACTTGTGGTCAGCGGAGGGGGAGCGTGTACCAATACATGCACCCGGTATATCGAGGGTGTCTCGCATCATCCAATGCTTCAACTTTTTCAAGAATGACACTGGTCTCACTTCCAAATATTCCATCTTTACTGGGAGTATTAGCTCCGCCATGGCTTAGACCGTGGGCCAGAACTATCGGTACACCCACCTAGCCATGCTTGAGATGCTGTTCGCTCCTCCTCTCCGCTCGGCTTCGGTGTTTCACCGCATGGTCATAGCCTTGGAGGCAGCTGGACATCTAACAGATACAAAGTTTTCCGCACTGAGGGCTTGATGGGCCTAGGTGTTGAGCTCGAGATTAAGTTCACTAGAACTCCATCCCATGACACTACGTCGTGACATGTAGATGGCATATCGGAGGTGTGGTGTACGCTGGGAAGGATCTAAGAGTTGTTGAGAGGACAGTCCTGGGGGAGTTCATGGGGACGGAACGTATGAACGTGGCGACACAAATGCTAGCGAGACTATAGCTGAAGACGGGAATCTATACAGAGTCCAATGTTGCATCCATGTCTAAGGATCTACGCCAGGGACAGATGGATACGTTGATGTCTTGGATTGGGAATAAGGTATAGTCACGTGGGCCCCATGTCGGTGAACATTCGAGGTGGGCGGTGGCGCTCATGGTGCCTGGTTGGTTAATAGTCCTGGGGCTGATGATGTCTTCTTGATTCTGATCCTACCGGGGATTTTCTGTCAGCTGAAGGCGCTGCTGCCGAGTCCGGGCTGAACATATGCGGATATGGAACATCTGGATAATGACTTAGCTGGTCGGGCGTCGATGGGATTCGGTAGCCTCCGGAGGCGCTCCGATGTGTCTCTCGAATCGATCTCATCATGATCCTTGGAACGGGTAGGCACGGGCCGGTGACATGGGCGGGAGGAGAAAGGGGCCAATGGGCGTGGAACAGTTGCAGACGGTCGCAGATGGCGAGGCACGAGACACCAGACCCGGGACATCCAGCATGTCTCGGTAGTAGGATGGAGGCAACGTGGCGCTGCAACACCAAGCTACTATGAGTACTCGTACCCGTACCATGTCCAAGCACCGACGGGCAGCACCTGAGCACAGGTTGTCAGCCAAGAAGCTGGCGAAGTCACGCTGGGCGCGTGGGCAACGGTCGGAAGGCTGATGATGAGCCCAGCTACCCAGTAGTGAGGCCAGTCTGGGGTATGGTATATGGGGTAAAGTGGGCGGGCGCAGGGCGGGGTATCAGTTCCAGTGTCAGCGGATTTGCGGGTGAGATGATAGATCCATGAGATGATGCATGCGATGATCCATGACCACATACGGATACACGTACCATGGATATTATTTGCAGACGGTAAACTCGGCGACTCGGGCCACGGCTGGTCGGCCGGAGGTTTACCAACGCCCCCCAGCACCGCAACATGGATGCTCCATGCCCAAGACCCATGATGCCACCAATGCAGACTGTGCGACACCCCGCCATTCTGGTTTATCCTGTAGGTACTTGGGCCACTGCATCTCGTTCACGGCTTCAGTGGTTGCGCCCCGACATGCGTACTACCTTGGTGGCCATGCATGTGTCACGTCCAACTGCGAATTCGCATCCGTGCCTTGCTAGTTGCTACTTACATGTACTATTCCATACAGCTCCCCATCCCTCACTTCCATTTGCCTGCCATCCAACCCATCATCCTCGCGACGCCCGCGACGCCCACGACGGCCTCACCACCGCCCTCGTCTATCCCGCATCTCGCCTCGTATCCCGCACACCACGCAGCCCTCCAAGCCCTCTGAGCTCTCCGAGCCCTGGCGGAGAGGATCCGAATCCATGCCCGGAGCACCGTTGCCAACCCGGCACTACTGCGACCATGCCGAGTGCGGCAAGAGTTTTCGTAGAGCCGAGCATTTGACCCGCCACAAGCTCAACCGTGTGTTCATCCATCCTCCATGTGTTTGTTTCTGCTTCTCTCCAGTGGCCAGCGTTGACCACCGCGCGTCCCCCCCCTCCAGACACCGACTCGACGATCCAATGCCCGCAGTGCGATCGCCTGTTCTACAGACGGGACCTCCTGCACCGCCATGTCAGCCTCAAGCATGGCAAGTCGTCCAGGGCCAGCGCGAGGCCCAGCATCGACCGAACCTCGCTGCCCCATCCCGATGCGACGGCACTCGCGGCAGACCCCCTCATGAGTGGCACCACCCCCTTTGCCGTCGCCGACGTCGACGCCGGCGCCGTAGACCACTCGGCCCTGCCCGTCCTCGAGCACCTCTTCCCGTTCCCCTCGCCTCCCCTCGACCTCGCCGACGACTGGGCTAGCTGGTCGCACCACAATCCCCCGAATCCCCCCGTGGCCCCAGTCGGCGCCTCCCATCCCGTGGTAGGGCAGCAGCAGCAGCAGCAGATGGACAGAAACGGTGACATGGCTGAGCTTGTGGGTTCCGTGGCCTTTTTTCTCGTGTATATGCTAGTTGACATGTTCGGGTACAGCAGCAGTGTCTCGACTATGACTGGATGAGCCCGGCCAGCCCCCAGAATCTGTATGTCAGCCAGGACGTCTATGATTTTCTCGTCACTTTGGGAGCGGTAAGTGGGGGAGACAAAACCCCTAGGCCAGAAAAAGAGGCCAAGGAGAATAGCAAAGATCTAATGTGAACTCCAAGGTTGTCGGGGAAAATTACCACCTGACTATTCAGGATGTGAATTCCATCATGAAGACGGCCTGTCTGTTCATAATGGAGTCGCTTCCCATATTTCACCGGCCGACCTTTAGCTTCGACATGGTCCAGAAAGAACTATGTGCCTCGATATTCTGCGTCGGCTTATTGATATCCCACGAGCAACCTCTGCATCATATTGGCTGCACCCTTCTCGGACAGACACGGTCAAGTTTACTTCAGGTGTGTCCCTCGACCGAACGGTGACCCAGCCACCCGTATCCCGCTGACTCGGAGTCTACGGCAGCACGTACATGAAAATGCAATATACCTAGGCGATTTGGGGATACTGCAGGCGATGTGAGACTTTCCCCAAAACTGGTAAATCAACTTTGGTCTCTGACTAGTCATGGCAGGCTTCTGGTCGAATTCTCTGGCATGTATCTTGCCGACCGGACGGCCATGGAGCTCAGCGACATCTTCCACGGCACACTGGTTACCATCTCCCGGCGTCTTGGCCTGTTTGAGATAACACCTAGTACCGTGCGTGCGGCCTCGGCGTCGGGTGATGAGAGCGAGTGGCAGAGTCCCGTGGAGTACGAGAGCGCCAAACGGTTAGTTAGCCCGAGATGTTGCTTGCGCCAAGTTGTGTGGTGGTCTGACAAACGCGTTAGATTGGCATATTTTGTATTTGCTCTTGATGTGGAGCAGTCCCTATTCTTTGGTCACGAGAGGAGCATGTTAGTCCACCTGGCAAGTCCATATGCGACGACACCACTCACAAGAACCCAGATTATCCACCTACGCCATGAAGCTCGAACTCCCATCTGAGGAAGGGGAATGGCACGTACCAAGCCAACGGGCACACACAAAACTCCACGGAGCCACCAGCCGTGCGAAATTCCACCTCCTCTGTCACAATATCCTCTCCAAGCCCCAGGGACACACCTCCATACCGCCAAACCTACCGCAGCTCTCCAACCTCACCATCCTCCTCGGCCTGTCCTCTGTCGCTCTGGACCTTCTCCGCCGCCAGCAGGATCCCTTCTTCGACACAAAGCAGTCCCTGTCCTGCCTACGGTCCGCCCTGCCGGCCATGCACAGCAGGTTACTAGCAGGGCCCGAGGGGTCCATGAAGACACACGGAAGGGCCGTGTACCACATAACCGTCATTGCTCTATGCACACCGCTGGACGACCTCGAGCGGGCTGCCAACGACGGCTTCTCGCGCACAGGCTGCACGCCGAGACACCGCACCCGGGCGGCCCTCATCAGGCTGCTGGCCAGGAAGGTCGGGCCGGAGCCCGCGCGCCACGCCGTGCAGCTGCTGAGGCTGTTCCTCACGCCGCCAGAGGGCAACTCGCCGCACGGCTTCCTGGCCGGGCCCAACCCGGTCCCCCCGGCGGGCTACTCCGCCTACGAGCCCTCGGCGCTGTACTTTGGCGTCCTGACGCTGTGGGCGTACATCATCGGCCGGGTGGGCGGCCGCGACGAGGACGAGCCCCAGATGGACGACCACCATCAGTACCTGCCCGACGGGGTCCTGCGCCCCGTGCAGGCCCCCAGCCCGTCCGTCTCGGTCGCGGCGTCGCTGCAGGGCATGGAGGAGTCCATCGAGGACGACGACGACCTGGCGTGCCGGGGGTTCTGGCGGGCTATCATGCGCAATGCCACGGCGAGGCTGGCGGCGCGGCAGAACAACAATGCGCAGGAGTACAGCCAGGTTCTGGGGTCGCTGAGCGACAATCTGAGTTTCTAGATATACTCGCATATAGGTCAGAGGCGAATTTTTTGGTTTTCAGACAAGAGACAAGGTTTATTTATTGATTCTGCGTCTATGCTTGGGCCTGTTCCTCCTTCTCTGGGGTGCCACGGGGGATTCTTTGCTGGGTCTACTATTCCTCGTCGCGCTTCGGAGATGACATGGTTAGTAGCGCATTCAATCGCAACAACAAGGGGGAGGTGAGGAAGATTCCGGCTTACAAACATGGGCACGCCCCAGGGAGGGTTCAAGTACCGCAAGCCCTTGCTGAGGGCGTCGACAGCCTTTAACTCTTCGTCGGCGAGGGTGACGTCCTGGGCGGCCAGGTTGCTCGCGATCCGCGAGGGAGTGAGGGACTGTGGTGCAGAATTAGCCTCGAATCATACCTTTCCAACGAAAATAAAAACAGATGAGAACAGAATCATTTTCCTGTCTGTTTGATCACGGAGAGAAGGAGCGAGTTGAAGAGACTGTACCTTTGGAATGACGCTGTGGCCAGATTGCAGCCCCCAGGCGAGCATCACTGCGGCGGGATCGCAAGAGTGCTTGTCGGCGATTTCCTTCAAGCTGGCCTCCGTCTGGAGCTCCGAGCCGGCCGAACCAAGACTTTTCGTGGGAAGCCCAGCACATGTCAGCCAAATGTGCCCAGGGATGGAACCTTTCATGTCACGTCAGAGGGGGACCCGTGATGGTAACTCACGGGGAGAAGGCTGTGATGTGGATCCCCTTGCCGTCGCAGTACTCCTTGAGCTTCTTCTGCGGAAGATACGGGTGGATCTCGACCTGGTTGACGGCGGGCGTGACGCTGCTCTGCCCCCGGAGGACCTCGAGGTTGTGGATGTCAAAGTTGGCGACGCCGAGGGCGCGCACCTTGCCCGTCTCGAGGAGAGGCTCCATGTCGCGCCACGTCGCCGCAAAGTGGCGGTCGAGGTCCACGTCGCGGCTCCCGTCTGGGAGGAGGGGGAACATGGCGGGTGTGCCGTTGGGGTTCATGGCAATGGGCCTGCCGAGGGGGTTGTTATGGATTTCTGTCTATGGTGGTGATCTGGTGTAAGGAGTTGACCTACCAGTGCATCAGCCACAGGTCAAGGTAGTCGACGCCGAGGCGCTCTAACGACAAGTTGAGGTTTTCCTCGACTCGTGTATGGTATGTGCTCCATCTTGAAACAATTAGACACGGTTCTTAATGTTATTGAAATTCCTGGGCGGTTGAAGAGGGAACTTGCAGCTTTGTGGTCAGGAAAATGTCCTTCCTGGGCACACCACTGTCTCGGATGGCTCTGCCAATGTCACCCTCATTGCCATAGTTCTGGATGGGAAAAATTCAGTATTGGATTAGAATATACAAAACAGATACAATTGAAAATATTGGAAGCCATCAGTCAAGAGTGAAGACTTACAAATGCCGTGTCAATGTGCCTGTAGCCGTTCTGCAACGCCGTCTTGACAGATTCGTACGCGTCGTCGGGCTTGGCCTTCCAAGTGCCAAACCCAATTCCCGGGATGACGACGCCGTTGTTGAGGGTGAAGGTCTTCTGGGAGTCCCTGGTGGCAGCCATGGTCTGTCTGTTGGTCGGTTCGGTCGGTCAGCCGGAATTGGCGGTGGAGCGGAATCAATGGCTTCAAGAGGAGGTGGTGACTTCAACGAGGGAGAGCCCAACGCGGGGCGAGAGCTTGGGCACCGCAGACGGCGGCTGGTATTGGTACATAACGTGTGGCACCTATGACTCTGTGGAAGAGCTAAGCGCTGGAGGGCTGGAGCTGGAGAGCTGGGTGGGAAACGGACCGAGAACGAGCTGTGCGGGATGGATGGTGCCAAGGGTGCATCACGGCGCATCATGGCGCATCATGGCGCATCATGGTGGGTTTGGTGGCTCGTGACGTTGGGGGATGCATTGTTTGTGTGCAGTGCGGTGCGGGGATGGCTGGTCGTGGGACCCCGGATGGTGCGGGATGAAATCATGAGCATTTGCATGTGCGGGATGGCGAGATGGCGAGTTGGGGAGGTGGGAGGGATGGCGAGAATCCCGTCTTTGCTGTAGGTAGTACTCGTATGTGCCCATGTCTCAATGGGAGAATGGCGATCCAGGGGAGACGCTGATGGTGATTGGCTTCCTCTGTTACTGGTCAATGGGTCGACATTGTAACTGTGCTTCCTTGGGCAGACCTCAAGACTACCGGACACGCCCAGTCGATCAATCCGTCTTCGATTGATCTTCGATTGAATTGAACACCTTGTCGAGTCTCCTGCACAGCAGCCGCAGCAGCAATGTCCACCGCCGACGCCGACCTCGTCATTGTTGGGGCGACGCCCGCTGGCATCACCACCGCCATCGCCGCAGCCCGCCTGTCCAAGACCAGCGTCATCGTCGAGCGCACGCCCTTCATCGGCGGTCTGCCAGCGAACGGCCTGGGCGCAACCGACATTGCCACGCGGGGGGCCACGGGCGGCCTGTTCCTGGAGTTCGTCGCCAGGATCAAGGCTCACTACGTCGCCCGCTACGGCCCAGACTCGCCCCAGGTCCGCGACTGCGACGACGGCTACCACTTCGAGCCGTCGGTGGCAGAGGCCATCTTCCACCGGTGGCTGCGCGAGTTCCCGCTCATCACCATCCTGCGCCGGCGCCAGTTTGACTTTGAGCCCGAGAATGTCACCAAGCAGGGCGACAGAATCACGTCCATCCGGGTCACCAACCTGGCCACCGACCAGCACGAAGCCATCACAGGGCGCTTCTTCGTGGACTGCACCTACGAGGGCGACCTCATCGCCGCCGCAGGCGTGCCCTTCTTCCTCGGCCGCGAGGGCAGAGAGGTCTACGGCGAGATCGGCGCCGGCAGGGTCTACAAGCTGTGGAACGGGCACGAGTGCGCGGGCAGCACGGGGGCGGGCGACAACGCGGTCCAGGCCTACAACTACCGCCTCTGCATGACCTGCGACCCCAGCAACCGCGTCCCCGTCCGCCGTCCCGCCCGCTACGACCGCGACGAGTTCGCCTCGCTCGTCCACGACGTCAGGTCGGGCCTGCACACGGGCGTGTGGCCGTACATCCCCCCCGAGCAGGTCGAGGAGAACCTGCGGCGCGCGGACCAGAACCTGCGCCCGGAGCCCGACAAGCTGGGCGGCATCCGGCGGCTCCTCAGCAGCGTGGCCCTGCCCAACGCCAAGGTCGACGGCAACAACCAGCACAACGCCTTCATCTCGACGGACCTGCCCGAGGAGAACTGGCCGTACGCGACGTCCGGGTGGGCGTGGCGCGACCGCTTCGCGCGCCGGCTGCGCGAGTACACCGAGGGGCTCATGTACTTTGCCCAGAACGACGCCGAGCTGCCGGCCTGGTTCCGCGACGAGTGCCGCGCGTGGGGGTGGGCGGCCGACGAGTACGTCGAGAACGGGCACTTCCCGCGGCAGATATACGTGCGCGAGGGCCGGCGCATGAGGGGCAGGTACATCTTCACGGCCAACGACGTGCGCAGCCGCCGCCCGCCGGGGCACATCGGGGACGGCGGAGCAGCGGGGTCGAGTGGGGCCGAGCCCGGGGCCGAAGCCCCTCCCGCGGCCCACCACCACCGCACGAGCATCACCGCCAGCCACTACGCGCTCGACTCGCACGCGGTGCGCAAGCGCGAGCCCGGCCGCGCGCACCTCGAGGGCTTCTTCAGCTACGACTGCGAGCCCTACAGCGTGCCCTACGGCGTCATGGTGCCCGACGGGCCCGGCCCGGCGAACCTGCTGGCGCCCGTGCCCGTGTCGGCGACGCACGTGGGGTTCAGCACGCTGCGCATGGAGCCCGCGTGGATGGCGCTGGGCCAGGCGGCGGGCACGGCGGCGGCGCTGTGCGTCGAGGACGGGGCGGCCGCCGCGGACGTGGACGTGGGCCGGCTACAGGGCTTACTGCTGGACCAGGGGGCCGTGCTGGTGTACGATGCGCGGCTGTGGGAGGATGGGGTTGGGGTGGAGGGGAGGAAGGCCATCCAGATGGAGATTCTGCGCGGGGACTCGAGGTGAGAGAGGGGGGGAACGAATGGCTTGTTTTATGCATATACATGCTGGCGGTAGCTGAAGAATAGAATAGAGAGATCTAGGTAGCGACGGCATTCTGCTCATCGAACAGTGTCAGGACTCCAGGCTCAATGTAAACAAACTCCCCACACGTGCCACCCATGCCCAATGACCCATGGCAGGGTCGTATTCACAATCACTTGACCGCCGTCAGCGGTGTAATTCTCCGAGGTGGCTGCACCGGATTGATTGACTGCAGGGGGAACGACAGTGCTCCTCCACACGTGTAGCAACAAGACCAACCAACGCCAACACCTGGCTGGCTACCTATGGAAAAGAAACAGGAGAGAGAGAGAGAGAAGCAGTCGCCATCAGGACGAGTCGGGCCTGTGGCTCTCCTTGAAGGCGGAGTTCTTGACCGAAATGTCCTCCGAGTAGTTGGTGTGGTAAATCTTCATCTCCTTGAGCGTCTTGGCCGGCGTCGTGCTGTCGTGCACAAAGACATCCGACAGGGTCACGTCGTGCACCTTGACGTCGGCGCTGTAGCCCTCGATGTAGCCCTGGCGGTCGCCGACCTCGCGCGCGCGGATGTTCTTGACGTGGACGCCGTCGATGGGGCCGACGCCGCGGCCGCCCTCGCGGATGATGATGACGAGCCACGACGCGAAGCCGCCGGGGGCGCCGTGCAGGCGCTCAATGTCGATGTTGTCAAAGGTGATGTCGCGCGCGGTGCTGGTGCCGAACAGGTGGTGGACGCCCATGCCCACCCCCGCCGAGTAGGCGACGCTGTTCCGGAAGGTGACGCGGTCCTGGTCCTGGTGCACGCCCTGGCCGATCTTGTAGCCGAAGCACAGCGTCCAGGCCAGGCAGTCGTCGAAGACGACGTCGCTCTGGGGCCGCGGCGGGTAGGGGTAGGGGACGGTGGTGCCCGTCTTGTAGGGCCACGTCTTGGCCGAGAAGGAGTCGTCGTTGGCGATGGCGATGGCGCGCCGCACCACCACGTTCTTGGACTCGCACACGTCGATGCCGTCGTCCTGCGTCACGTCGAACCGGTTGAGGATCTTGAGGTTGGTCAGCGTCACGTCCTCGGACTGGATCGGCGTCACGGCCCAGAAGGAGCTGTCGCGCGTCAGGATCCCGTCCGCCCTGAAGTTCTTGGTCCCCGCCGGCACCAGCACGCTCGACATGAAGTTGTTCTTGCGCGTCTCGTAGCCGTTGGCGTCCAGCGTGCCCCGCCCGTACACCCTGATGTCGCTCGAGTCGGACTCGGTGCGGATCCACCACGTCCCGGGGCCGAGGTCCGACTTGGTGTACATGGTCTCGTAGTCGTCCGGGTCGCCCGTGAAGCGCAGCACGGCCCCGCCGGCCAGGTACAGCGACGTCTTGTCGCGGATCACGAGGTTGCCGATGTTGTAGATGCCAGGCGGGACGTAGACGGTGCTCCCGGGGTGCCTGGACGCGGCGTCCATGGCCCTCTGGATGCCCTTGGTGACGGTGAGGCCCGTGGGGTCGGCCTCGTACCTGAAGACGTTGAATATCCCCCGGCCCCACGGCTTGGGGGCGTTCCTCTCGGGCGGGTCGACGAGGAGGACAAACTCCTTGAGGGAGTTGATCTTGATGATGAGGTAGTGGGCCTTGGTGAGCGAGAAGACCAGCTCGTCGCCCTCGACCTTGGCATCGATGCCGAGCTTCCTCGGGGTGATGGACCACGAGGTGATGTCCTCGCCGGTCCGGGCCCTGAGGCGGAACTCGGTGGGACGGCCCTCGTGCATGGACAGGTGGGCGTAGTCGTAGCGGGCGTAGTTGACGGTGTAAGCATGCCCGCCGTCCACCTCGAGCGCGAAGGTGTTGGACTCCTTGTACATTGTCGGCAGCTCGTAGCTGGTCACACGGCCGCGGGCGCCCAGGGCCAGGAACGAGACCATGGCGAGGAGCCCCTGGAGAAACATGATGGCGAGCTGGCAATGTCTCTTGTTGTCTTGTCGCGGGACGGGGCTGTCGGAGGGCGACGGCGACCGCCTAGCTTAAGTAGATGGTCTGAAAGCTAGAAAAGAGGGCCTGGCGGGTGAGTTTACCGACGAGGGTGTGCCGTTGAACCATGTCTCTTCGCGCCCAGGCCATCTCGAGCCTCCCTTGCGTCTCCTTTTTGTACTCGCAGTCGCCATGTCAACGACGGGGTGTAAGGGGGGTGCTTCTCGAGGGGGGTCCACGAAGGGGGGTGCTTGGGCCAGGGATGCAGCGTCTTTGTTTCCCATGACATGGGAGGCCGTGGGACCTCCTGGGTGCGTAGCCGGGTGCGAGCTGGGGGCGAGCTGGGCCACGAGGATTGTCGTGATTTGCTCAGATGATTCTGCCCGGCGGTTCTAGATCGTGGCTTGATCGGTGTTTTGGCCGGCTGGGGAGGCGCCTCGAGGCACGATGGGGCATGATGGAGCATGATGGAGCACGTCGAAGCACGTTGAGGGGCTGGCGGGCCCGGTGATCCGGGCATCGGCGTCCAGCAGCTCTCCATCAGCCTCCAGCCTGGCTCCAACGTGCCTCCAAAACGCCGCTCCACGTGCCTCGGAGCGCGCCCATCCCGCATGTCTCGGCATTGCATCCCGCACCCGGGCTGCTACACGCTGGTCCACGCTGGTCCACGCTGGCCCACGCTGGCCTCATGCTGCTCGTGGCTGCTCGTGGCTGCTCTCTGCTGCTGGCTCTGGCTGCTCCACGCTCCGATCTGCTCCACGCTGCTCCACGTCTCTGCCGGTTTGCCCGTCCACCTGCGTCCTGGGGGGAACCCGAGGGGAATACAAGATGCATCATACCGCACGGGAAGGGCTGGGAGGCGCCCGACACATGACGGCCCAACTCCAACTGGCGGTGTCGCTGATTTGCATATCCGCCGTTATATCCATGACCTGTGCTTGGCGTCTGTCTTTGTACGCGCCCGCCCGCCCGTCGACCTCTCCCTCCTCTCTGCAACCGCCTCCACGTACGAGTGCTCTGTACAGACAGACCATACCTACATACAGTGTGCAGTGCATGACCAGCACAAGTACATTCCAGCATACCGGCATACCAGCATACCAGCGTACCAGCGCCCTCTGCAGCAATCGTGCTCGTGCTGCGTCTCACCCGGCGCAAACTCTACATGATGGTCTCGCAACGTCATCTCACCTCCTGGACCTGGCGCGACGCCGACGACGCAGCGCTCACCGGCCACACCCAGATCCCGACCAAGTGAGTGTGAGAGTGTGATACGCTGGCAGCCGTCCACCGAATCAACGCCACTATGCGACCCAGTGATCGCTAATCAGACTTGCACGTCCAGCATTCACCTCGATCTGCTGGCCGCCAAGCGCATCCCCGATCCCTTTGTCGGCGAGAACGAGGCCCAGCTGCAATGGATTCACAGCAAGACATGGGAGTACACCACCACCTTTGACGCCGCGCCTGTCGCGGAGCACGAGCGCGTCGAGCTGGTCTTTGAGGGTCTAGACACTTTTGCGACAGTCAAGCTCAATGGCCAAGAAATCCTCAGGTATGGAAAGACAATCCCATTAATCAATCCCCTTGACGCAAGGGGGGAGAGCAGCCAGAAAAAGCAAACCCCCC
>JAEMHR010000112.1:0-40845 GCA_016490725.1 Amphichorda felina
GGTGGGGGGGGGGGGGGGGGGGGGTCCGATAAAGCGTTAATTTGTTTGTTCTGTTGCATAGAAGATACCTAGGGGAAAACAGATCAAGGGAGAGACAGGGGTGGCCATACCCATTGTCCAAGTAAACTCACACACAAAGGTTCATTCTAAGACTTGCCCTATCCATCATGCTCGTGGTCTTCAGTCTCGTTGCAGACAGCTTGACCGTGTCTCGACTTTCTCGCAACAACTCTGGCCAAGTCGGGATTTTGTTCCATGAAAGCCCGTACTCTTCCTTCCAACCCCTTTCTACCTTTTATCTTTGTCGTGATATATTGATTGGATATCAAGTTCATGTAGGGACTATCTTCAAGTGCATGAGCCACAAGAAAACCGCCGTTTGACTTTGCATCGTCCCATTCATCTGCCAGAATAGTGTTTCCGTACTTTGCGTGCTCTTCCGATCTCACTACAGTGAGAAACTTGTCAAATGCCTCCAGATATAACTCATAGGCATAGGGGCCCGCTATCAGAGACAAGTTTGCGAACTTTAGCCAAAGCGGGGGGTTGAAGAGTTGTCGAGGTACCACGCAGCTCCATTCCCAGTCCAAAAGAACAGCCACTTTGTAGTCGGGATGGACTATGATGTTAAAGGGTTCCACGTCGCCGTGACTAAGAACAAATGGCCCCTGGTCGAGATTGGGATCTATCCAGCTTTGGGTAAACTCGCGAAACAAATTTAAGTGGTATAGCTCCTCTTCAACCTCACCAGCTTCCATCTCCCGTCCGCTCTCTAGAAAAGAACTGTCGCCAATATCTAGAAGCATGCTGATGTAGCTTGAAGCGGATACCAAAGGGCCCCCTCCATAGTAGCGGTTAAGAATCCTCATGGGGTGTAGACCCGCGAGATCAAGCGTGTTGATGTCGATGGATGCTGGCATCTTGCGCGCCTCAAACTTGCCACCGCAGCGTACCAAGCATCCCAGCGATGGGAACTCTAGACGTCTGAGTTGTATGTAGATTTGGGCAAGGGACACGTAGAGATTGTGCAGATTCTCCTTGCTGAGACTGTGGAACTTGACGTGTGACAGTTTCTCGCCTTCAATATACTCGAGGATGATGAACGTTGAAAGTGGGGAGGAATCTTCGTTGATGGATGAAGCAATAACCCGGGGAATAGGAATCGTGGTACGTTCAGCTATGAGCCTAAAAAATGAAGTATCAGACCTGAGTACGAATAAAAGAGGTGATGTGAGGGAGGATGATACTCCATTGTGGCAATCTCGCTCTCCACTTTGGTCCTGGCACCGAATGCCAAGCATGGCCGTAGGGGGATTCGGACCACCCACTTGTCCCAGCCATCGGTGGTAGACCGAAACTGGACAAAAAAGCAGATGTTGAAGCTCCCACGGACTGGTTCTTGGAAGAATTGGCCTTCTTTCCCAGTGGGATGGTTTGACGCGGCGAGGGCCAGGATGTCATCTTGGCACTCATGCAGATAGGCAATGAAGTCATCGCGCTTCTCGTGAACGGCATTTTCAGCCTTCATATCGGTGAAATCTTGTGGTCCGCAGCGACTAGACATTTTGGTGACCGGCGATGCTTCTTGCCTCCGGAATTGCCCACAACGCAGAAGGTCGCGTTCGTTGGCCCCTTGGGACAAGGACAAGGGACTTGTCGTACAGGCTGTGACAATAGCAACTCGTGCATTCGACAAAGGGCACACGATCGCTTTAACAGCACAGAATAGATGTAATAAAACAGCATCAAGCTTTTGCCAAGGGAAGAGGGATGTGTGCGCCCTTAAGTAGGCGGTGAGCCCTTCTCAAGGGAAGCATCTCCAAGCGACGCATTGAGATAATTGCCACGTGTGCCATCACCTGATTCCACAGGGTTCAAGTTGAACCAACAGACGATATCTGAATCTGCTGGGGTTATGTAAGCACCGACCAAGGCCTGTCGAGTGTCGACTTGATCGACTCGATGACAGGGTCTCAAGAGCATCTTGTGAATTCATGTTTTATGAAAAATATGCATGATTTATATTTAAAGGTGGTATAGGAAGACTAAAGTCATAAGCCATCAGTCTCTCAACCATCATCACCAAGGCTCTTCCACACTCGCATCATCAAGCACCATCTTGCTTCCCTGTGTGAGCCTTCCGTTTGATCCGGAACAACTGAAGGATCTCCACCCAGAACCCAGGCATCTTCTCCGTAAAGGTAGCCTCGTAGGCGTCAATCTTGGGCGCCTGCCAGACCAGGTCCAGCTCGCTGGGCCTCACGATCCTGGTCTTCTTGGCAAACTTCCAGCCAAAGTACAGTATGGGCGCCAGGATCTGCATGGCGTAGTTCTGGAAGAAGCCCGCGACGGTGGCGGGCCCAAAGGCCGAGTAGCCGTAGAAGAGGAGGATGATGGTGAGGAAGAAGATGCCGATCCAGGCGCAGTAGGGCTGGAAGTAGCCGACGTAGGGCAGCGTCCTGCGGTCGAATCCCTGTGCCTTGCATGCATTGTAGAAGTTGATGTAGGTGATGCAGATGACGAGGTAGTCGATCAGGGCGCCCGCCGTGATGAGGGAGACCAGCCAGTTGATGACCATGGCAGAGTTGCTGGAGACCTGCAGGAAGGACAGGAACGGGAAGCAGATGACGAGACCAAACGCGTAGATGGGGACGCCCCTCCAGGTCTTGGTGAAGAAGCTGGGGGCACGCCCCGCGAGCGCGAGGCCGTAGAGGGATCGCGTGGCACAAAAGGTGAGCATGTTGCCGGCGGAGAAGATGCTCGTCAGCAGCAGCGCATTGACGAGGTGGGGGAGACCGTCGATTCGCATATTGGACATGGCAATAACGTATGGCGAAGCATTGGCACCGGCTGGGCTGGCCTCGCCCAAGAGGATAGCCTGGAGGGTGGGATCATCCCAGGGGACGACAACGCCCACGCAGATGGCGCCTGCGATGAAGAAGAGCATGAAGCGCCAGTAGATGGTCTTGAAGGCGGACTTGAGGACGGTGCGAGGGCGCTGGGCCTCGGCAGCAGCCATGCAGACATACTCGGGTCCAACAAGACTGAAGGATGCGGTCCAGAGTGCCTTGAGGAAGCCCTCGAAGCGCCCAAGGCTGCCCTGGCTTCTATACTCGGCAAAGGCCCCAGGATCCTTCCAGTACCGAAATCCGTAGGCCTCGCCCTGGGGGTTGCCGCCGACCATGGTCACAAAGGTGAAGAACATGAGGATGAATATGAGCAGGACCTTGCCAATAGACAGCCAGAACTCTGCTTCGCCAAAGACACCGACGGCTAAAGCATTGAGTAGACTATGCACAAGGGTCAATATCGACAAAAAGGGACATTCAACGTCAACAAAAAGGGGGATCATTTACGCAAACAAGATAATGCAAACAGCGCACACCGCGGGGACGGGGATGTCATCGCTCCAGTATTGCAAGAGCAGGTTGATGGCCGAGATCTCAAAGGGCACCATCAGGGCCTCGTACAGGAAGAAGTTCCAGCCGACCATGAAGCCCAGGGCATCGTCAAACCACTTGCCGGCAAACTGGATGAAGCCTCCGGCGACGGGCTGGTAGACGGTCAGCTCGGCGGTGCAGTTGTTGACGCATGCAAGCAGTGCCGAGTAGAGGCTGAATGCAATGAGCAGGCTCGCAGGGCCGCCTGCGGCCAGGGCGTTTCCAATCGTCACGAACAGCGCTGTTCCAACGGAGCCTCCGATGGCGAGGAGCTGGACCTGACGGTTGTTCAGCTTTCGGTGGAGGCCCTCGGTTGGGGCAGGATCGACGGTCACTCCCGACTCGTCGGTGGCCTCCATAAAGATGGGAGGCTTCTCCTTGAGGCCCTCCATGGCTGTGGGGACTGGAGGCAATGTGCCGAACTGCTCTATGGGGTGATGATGGACGGAGGAGCACGCAGCAAGCTGGCGAGAGAGGAGAGAAAGGGGAGAAGAGGGGAGTGAAGAAGGATTGGATCTGGAAACCAGGCACTCTCTCCTTCAAGGCCATCATCGGAACGGGAGCCAACGATATGAACCATGTACAAGTCCGGGCAGACGGTATCTTCTCAGGGGATCTCACCCAATGTTCACCCAATGACCCGTCGTTGTGGTCAAGCTGTAACCGGATCTTGATGACGAAGTGGGGGACAACCCCAGGGTCCTCCCCCACGCCCCACATAGGGTGTCTTGGTGTGTCCTTTGGGTGGTTGTTTGGCTGCTGAACCCTGGCAGTCAGCATTCCACAAGCAAGACAGGATAGAGATGGCTGCGAGCTTTGGGCGAGGCCGAGGAGTTGTTTTGCGGTTCGAAGGTGGGTGAAGAAGGCAGTCAAATCATCGCGGAGCTTGACATCATGGACCCAAAATAAAAATAGACACCCTTCAATCCTCCAGTCAATATATTATTCTCCGGCCACTCGCGTTCCGCACGCTGCGTGGTGTCATGGTGCTGGGGAGCAGCTTGACGCTAACTCGATGGGTTAATCGCGCAATGGAGCAAATGACGTACATACGGAGAGACTCGTGCTTGGCAGCCTCGGAACTTGAAGCTGATGTGGTATTATACATGAGAATACGAACACATGATCAAAATGGCATAAGCTCCATTTCACCCCCGACAGCCCGACGCGCGACCGCGCGAAATGGATAACACTCGACGTCTTTTATAATTGGTTACAATCGCTGCTAAATGAAACAGTAAACCACGAGTTCAAGCCCGATAGGACTCTCTGGTTATTCCATCATGGGGGCTGCCGTTGACGAGGCCAGTGCCTGGTGCATCCCTCTCATGTCAAATACAGCCTTCACAGTGAAAGGAAAGTCTGGTTCTGACTATACTAGGATTTGACTTTGACCATGAGCGCCGCTGCTGCGCTGTGATAGTACCAATGCGATACCTGACGCTGTAGTGGATCCGAGTCAGCTTCCAACACTGTTTTTGTAGGTGGTGTAGTTGGTCCGATACATTAATGACATGGCTATTACGCGAGAGGTATAAGAATATAGCAAAGTCCCAGAGTTATCAGATTAAATTCTTCTAATCGCTGCTTGATCTATATTTCTTGGTCTTTCCAGCCCAAGATATAGTTTAGGCTTAGATAATGTTGCCTCACTCAAAGCGTATAGCATGAGGCGCTTGGCTAGCTATTTAAGGGGAGCCACGGTAGGGTACAGTATTCTTGCCACACATACGATTTCGCTATAGGATGTGGGTGCCATAATACAAAGGTGGGAGGCAAGTGCGCCAATCTTCATTCTACCCTACATCCTCCCCGACAGCAGCGTAACGGCATCAACAGAGAGTCAGACAGGCAGCTGGCAGACAGGCAGCAGGAGTAGCCCTCAAGTTATCCCCATCAAGCTAGAAGAGACAGCGCAGTAACGGACAGAATTAACGAAAAGTGACATTGATCAAGTCCTTGTGTACGCAACTAGAGGTGCAAAAGTCCATCCTCAGACCGTACTAGAGTCTTATTGCGCGAGGATAGAGTGTTGGCGAGCAGTAGCCGTGCTTGTCACTATGGTCGCCAGGAGTTCCGCCATACTCATGAGATATATAGCAGACTGAGTGACCTGGGCTATTGTCTGTATCAATGTATTAGCAAAAGAAAAAAAGCCTCTATTCACTCTGTTAGGCAAAGCTGCTTCGTAAAAGGTTTGCTGAGGTAACTTGAAAGGCGCCGAGGCAAACTTCCAGCTTCACCTATGTAAACGAGAGCAACTTTTCCCGACTGATCAGCGATTAGTGTATTCGAGGCATTCGGATTGGCAGTTAGCTAGAGTTAATTTACACGGGACCTTTTAAACAGGAAAGATGATACCTTACAATACCTAAATGGAAAGTTGAATTTTACCATGGTAGAAGGACGCGTAGCGAGGATAACCTCTCCGGCCAGGAGCCCCCGGAGGGCCCTCATAATCAATAACAGGCCTCGTATTCAGAGGCATCACCGGTAGGCCCCGCAGTCAGCAGCATTGAAGACGTAAGGGACTAACGGCAGCCCCAGCAGTCAACGCCATCACAGGCAGCTCTAGCTGGCCTCGCAGCCAGAGGTATCGCAGGCCCCGTGAAATCCATAACCTTCGTTGAATTACAGCTATTTCAGCGGGTCTGGGTAAAGCGTGGCATAATCACGCAGCTCTGCCTATCCCCTTGGTGGCGTATTCTCGCTAATAACACGGTCTTGTAAGTACATGTAGTATTAGTCAAGGCAGGCAACACAATTGAACGAACCAAGCTACGGACACGAGGAATTGGGGTAGTAAGCAGAAACTATCCTGCGACGTTTTTCTCTCATCTCATTACCACAGAATTTCTACAGGAAGAGATACGCCGCTCATCATTGCCGGTGTGGACACGAGGCCCGTGGACTTTCTCACGGTTTCTGCCCGAGGCCACGCCGACTCGAGCCATCATCCAGGATCCAATATTTTGCCACTCGGCTTTGTTGCGGCTGTTTATGTAGGAATTTGGCGCTGTGGACCTGCGCAAATGCAGGGTAAGGGTAGGACACTCGGGAGCAGCGGGCTCTGTGGCAAACTTGGGCAATGGGCCCATGGTTGGCCACCTTGTTTCATCGCGAGGCGAGGCTTGGAATGGATGTTACTGAGATCTAATTTTGTGAACTGGCTTTACGCGAGGCGGCGGGGAAATCAAAAGGCGATGCTGGAATCGTGAGAATATTGCCTGCCTATGGAGCCGAAGCTAGTGAGGTTGATGGATGGCATGGGTAAGACAGCAGCAAAAGCGGCAGGGGAGATGGAGAATGAGGGTAACGAGTCAATGACAGGTCGGAGATTATAGAATGAGAATTTCTGAAGGCTTGACCAACTCCTGGCTTGACCGCTCTTGGCGAGGGGGCCGGTATAAGGCTGGAGCCACGGGAAGACTCCTTGTTCAGGGCATTGGCGTTGTTTGGAGCTCGACCGGCGCAACAACATACCGGCTGTCCATGGTCCTGGGCTCAAAGCTCTTTGCGAATGCTGATAACTGCCGGGGGGTAAGCGACAGGGATACTTCGGGCTTGGCCGGTCAATCGTCCACGCGGTGATTGCCATGTTGTATTCCTCATCAATCCACGAGACCTCGTGCGTCCATGGCACGGCCCTAAATGAGGACAATGGAAGAAGATCGGTGCAATTTGGGAAAAGATCTGACGGCGTCATCTGCCTTGCTCTCCTCGCCTGCAGCAATTTTTCAGGCGGTGTCTGCACGTCGGGGGTCTTGCTGATGGCTCAACCAACAGCCATGGGCCTGGGGAGGAGCTGAGGAGCTGAGGAGCTGGGGAGCTGGGGAGCTGGTCGCTCAATCCCGAGGGGACCGAGACGGCGACCAGCGATGACTGACGACTGACGACGGCTTCGACTTTGAGGCGATCATCGATTCCCCCAACCCCTCTTTCTCCCGTCTGTGACTCTGCGACTCTGCTGCATGTCTCCACGTGGGATGGGCAGCAAGGCACGTTGCAGAGTCTCCGAACCGACGCCACCGCAAGGCGCGAGGGTGGGATTCGACATATCCTGAGCAGGGCCTTCACACCACCCCAAGCTTGAAACGCGCATCCGTACCACTTCTGATACCTTCTATGATGCTTCTAGACTCTTTGCGGCCAGTTGGAATCGGTGCCGCTGCCCACCGCGTACGCAGTAGTCGCATTAGCACAGGCGAGTATATCTGTACAGTCGCCGACCATGGCGCAAGCAATAATATTGGTCACCAATCACTTCGATATCGGCCCAGACCAATATCAGAGTACCTGCGTTCTCCTGACTGTCGCAGCGTCGCAGCGCCTCTCTCTCTCTGCATGAGATTCTGATTCCCATGAGACAGTCCCTTCGAGTCATTGCCATGCGTCCTCCCCCCGCATTTCTCCCCGTTACCCCTGGGGGCCCTGGTTGCGCCACCGTTGTCCCGTCAGCCCCCTCCCCCAGCTCTCTGGCCAAGCATGAGAGCTCCATGCCTCCTGTCCCCCTACCCAGACACTGACCTGCATCTCGTACATGAACCCGCAGATGCGCCCACGGGGATGAGGAGCCCGTGTGACCACATTCCTGTGGGGGGAGGGGGACGACGGTAAACCGATACCCACGAGTATTATGTAGGCGACAGGTCGGCGTTCTACACACATTCGAATACAGGGTCGCTTGGGTGGGAACCACATCCCATGCCATGATAGTACCCATGGAGCAATCCCCCAGAATGATGCCCCTGCAGCTCGGGATTCCCCCGCCGCCCTCCTCTCTCCCGCCCCAGGCTATCCGCAAAGGGGCATCTTTCCCGGAGACGGCTCCATGGCAAGCGATTGGTGTTGGTCACTATGTGCACAGTCGTGTTCGCAATACGAGTATCCCCATCGCCCACCCAGGGAGCTGCTTCGTCCTGTCAGCCACCTCCCAGCCCAAGCACCGCATCTCCCAGCCAAGCACCGCACCTCCCAGCCCCCCAGGCGAGCCAAACAGGCATGTAACATGTTTGATGCTCCGAACCCCTGGTGTGACCGACGCACAGCGGCTGCAACTAGACCTCCCAAGGGCCCCAACCCCGGGACGCCACGCAAGCCCCCAAGAGGGCTCTAAACCGCTTCCCCAACAGCTCCGTGCGCCGTGGTGAAGACTTTTCTGGCCGCTGGACTGCCCGAGCAGCCCCCGTTAGCCGTCTGGCCCCTGGTTCGTTTGCGCCGCCGTGGGAGGCGTCGCGTGATGGCGTCTCATCATCTCATGCATCGCGCCCATCGTGGAGATTGTGGCTCGGCCGGGGGCCCGGTTGGGCTTACCATTGAGTCCAAGAACGAATAGTCCTCTCAGCTATTTACGCCCCCGTATCTGGAGCACCCGTGTACGGAGTACGCATACTGGGATGCTCGGTGCCCTCCGCCAAGCTTCTCGCCCCCGCGTCGCTATTAAGTCTGGCCCTCGCTCCACGTGTCGGCCGTCTTTTGCATCGTGACTCGGATCTCCAGCAGCTAGCGGGGCCGAAGTGCATCCAAGTTGAACTAGGGATCCTGTTCTTCCAACCTGTGCCATGGCCTCCTCTCTTCACATGCTTCTCTGGGCCCTCGTGGCCGCGCTGGCCCGGGTTGCCTGCGCCCAGGACACGTCTTCGCTGAGCTTGGATGCCTTTCCGGACTGTGCGGTGAGTTGCCTGTTTGCCGATTCGTGACACGGGCAGAAGGAATCTGTCCTTCGGGGGGTTTTCCTTGCGAGGAGAGTTGTCGGCTGACCACCATTTTCTGCAGCTCGGATGCATCGTCGACGGCTTCCAGATGGGCATCTGTTCCTTCGAGGACACGGCATGTACTTGCACGAACCTCGAGTTCCAGGGCAATGTCACCGCATGTGTGGTCGAAGCATGCTCGATAGTCGATGCTTTAGGTACATCTCCTCCTTCACCTCCTTCTCCTCCCCCGCCCTCCTCCATCATCACCACCTACCGCTGTTGCATGTTTATTCACCAGAGACTTACACCTCGTGCTTCTAGTAACCAAGAATGCAACCGCTACCAGATGCGACGCCCCCATTCGAGATCATACAGGTGAGCTCGTCAGGATCTCGGCCTCGATGGGGCTCCTCGCCCTGGTATTCGTCATCATCCGACTCGTGTGCAAGCTCTTCGTTGTCAAGGCCCGCTTCGGCTTGGACGACTGGTTCGTCCTCGCCTCGACGGCCGCCACCATCCCCAGCATCTTCATCAACATTTACGGCACGACGGCCAGCGGCCTCGGCAAGGACATCTGGACCCTGCCGCCGGACGACGTCACGGCCGCCATCAAGTACTTCTGGGTCGCCATCTTCCTGTACTTCCTCGAGTCGGCGCTGACCAAGCTCTCCATCATCTCCTTCTACATCAACATCTTCCCCTCGTGGACGGTGCTGCGCGTCCTGTGGGGGACCTTCGCCATCACGTGCGTCTGGGGCTTCGTCTTCGTCGTCACCGCCCTGTTCCAGTGCCAGCCCATCAGCCTCTTCTGGACCCGCTGGGACGGCGAGCACACGGGGCGCTGCATCAGCAAGGACGGCATCGGCTGGTCCCACGCCATCATCAACATCCTCCTCGACCTGTGGATCCTGGCCATTCCGCTCTCGCAGCTGCGCGGCCTGCGGCTGCACTGGAAGAAGAAGATCGGGGTGGCCATCATGTTCTCGCTGGGAACCTTGTAAGTGGCTCTACCTGGGTGTCATCACTGGGAAAAGCCACAGACGACTGACATGTATCATAGCGTCACCATCGTGAGCATGGTGCGACTTGAATCGCTGGTCCATTTCACATCCTCCACAAACGTCACCTGGACATTCTACGACCTCTCCCGGTGGTCGACGGTGGAGATCACCCTCGGCATCGTATGTGCCTGCCTCCCCACGGCGCGCCTCCTCCTCGTCGAGCTCTTCCCCGTCATGGGCGGGTCGTCGCTCCAGCGGCAGAAGAGCAGCTCGTTCGGCTTCCGGGCCAACAACGTCGAGGAGGGCTGGGGCAACACTGCGGGAGCCGTCGGGCCAGGGAGGCAGAGCCTGGAGACGATCGAGTCGCCGGGGATCGCGTACCACAGGGCGTACGCGGTGCACAACAGCGAGCACGACGAGGATAGCTTGTTTCGCCTGCATAGCATCCGAGCGCAGGGCAGGCCGCTCTGATGGGTTATGATCAACGGTCGTTTCTTTGATTCCTACGAGGTAATGGACAACTCGGGGATTGAGGGCAAATTAATGAAGAGTAAGATTAATATTTATTTACATATGAGGATGTCATATGAAACCTACCCAGGTTCTATCGTCCCACCTAGACCCTATCAACACTAAGGGCTTCCTCGATGATGGGTGTCTTCTCTACTTCTTTGTCTTTTTGCTCCCCGGCCCCCAAAATAACCAACTCCCCTCCTCCCTCGCCCTCCCCAGCCAAAATACCGCCCATCATACCAAATCATGATAAGCATGCAATGGGGAGAAAGCATCTCTCAATCTTCCTCAAGCACATACTGTTTGAGTGATGAGATAGATACTAATAACCAAACATGGATAAATGACCTTTTGGTTCTACCAGTGTCCAGGACTTTCAGTTGTTACCTATGCAGAGTTCTACCTCAGAGTAATCTTGGGTTACTAATATCCCTGCCCCTGTGAAATCGAGAAATATTGAAGTACTTTCTGATTTATTAGTCTCCGCTGTGAACAGACCAATCAAGGATAGGAGGCCTTTTCATTTGGTCATGTCTGGCACCTAGCGACAAACAAAAATTGAAGGGGTCTTTGATAAGCTCAACTCCGGTGTTAGGGGACTGATCAAGGACCGGATGGGCTTTTGTGAGCTTGTCTTGGAGGTTAAGAGACTGGCCAAGGAGCAAGTGGCTATTGATCTACTGAGCTTCGGCGTTATGAGACTGACGAGGAATCCAAGCCCTTTGTCTTTGCTTCTGTCGGAAATTCAGCGACAAGGTGATGCTTGAAAGTGCGTCTGATTTGGTGGCCTCTGCCGCCCAGCCACCAACCGAGGATCGGAGTGCAGTCACTGGCCAGAGTGTAACGCTGTACGAAAGCGGGGAAGCATCATCATCGACATAAATAGTAGGCGTATTCCCAACATGAGTTGGCCCCTGTCGGAGACGACATACTTTCCCCCCCAACGAAACCCAACCCGCACAGCAGTCCGGAACAGTGTCTTTCCGTAATAAGCCCCCTCTGCACTGTTTGAAATGGTCGCGTAAGTGACTGCACCAACTAGCCCCTGCTTGGGGAAGCGCACCCAAGTCCAGTATGATAACAGGTCTGATTCCAGTCCCGAGGATGCATGGATCCGCCTTGCCGAGAGGGCGACGCCTGTCCCGTCTGAGGAAGCTGGACAAATCTTCTCGGCTCTTCGCCCCGCCACTTCCGACTATTTGACCCGTGGCGGCGGAGAATGGGAGGGCTTCGTGCTGGACCACTCGCATCCGAACTCGACTGTCATGAAGAAAATGAACTGGGCTGGCAAAACCTTCCACTCCACTGAACATGTTGAACCGGTCATGGTGTATGATGCAGAAGGGAGGAGAAAATTCCATGAGGACACAGGATACGCTCGCGTACGTCACATTCTACACAAGATGACGAAAGTGAGTCGCTGACGAGCAATGGCAGCTGCGTGACATGAAAAACGGCAACGATATCACCGTTGCAATGATTTATGACAAACTCCCTATCATCGATTACTTCCGCATTGTTTCCGACGACATGGTCGCCGGGTTCATGGACTTCAAGGAGGACAGGTCGGGCAGCCCCTTTTACTTCTACCTCAAGAGACTTGGAGGGGCCAGTCAGTCTTTTAAGTTGTGAGGGTGTGAGTCCAAGCTAGACGGGTGTTGGAATGCATCGCTTACTGGTGTCCGTCCCTTGTCGAGCATGAATTAGAATAGCGCTATATATATATATATATAGATCAGGACACTCCGCAGCGGAGATGGGTGTCCTCAACGATTTTAATGCTTAGTAGCCATCACCTCAGTTCTAACTAAAAGACCAATTCAATAACGTGCACATTTATCAGGTCTTTTCCGACCTAGTCACCTTCCCATGTTATACGGGAGTAACGGAGACTTTCAATGGACCCTTTTCCCACACAGTGAATACCTTCTGGTCCAACCAATCTCCGCCGTCATCGGGCAAAGCGAGATCGAAGTTGAGTACTACGCGAGCCAATATTACACGTAGCTCGGAGTACGCAATACTGCACCGGAATTGTTACTGGGGTGCCGTGGATAGTTACGCTGATGGACTCACCTTTTACCGAGACATCCTGTCGGGCCGAGCTGAAATGGCTGTAGCGCGTCATGATTCTTGACTGTGAGCCCGTCACTGCTGAGAAAGCGCTCGGGCTTATAGCTATACGGGTCGGACCAGATACTTTCAGCATGGTACATAGCGTAGTGCCAGCATGCCACAACCGTCTTGAATCCATGTCAGAGGGTCACGAGAAACAGCCCATGTGGGGGGGGCAGGACTTACACCAGCTGGTACGTGCTCACCAGCTATGACTGCGCCCCCTTCGGGTACCACGCGTGGGAAGCCGATTGGAACTGGGGGGTAACGCCGGAGTCCCTCATCAATGCAGGCTTGCAGGAAGGGCAGTTTTTGAACCGACTTGAAAGTAATGTCCCCGTCACACGTGAACGCGGAACGCACTTCTGCCGCGAGTCTATTCCAGGTACTTGGATTCTTGAGCAGAAGATATGTGACTCCAGAAAGGGCGGTGGCCGTGGTCTCGGACCCAGCAACCACAAGAACTCTGGCATTGGCATGTATGCGACTGAATTCAAGGTTCTGAAGACATGTCAGTCAGGGCCGGGTGGCCAACTCGGGGATTCGAATGGTTGCCGTACCCAGTCATCCTTCTCCAAAAGGGCCTCGATCAAGTCCTCACGAGGAGCGCCGAGCTCGATACGCCTGTCGAGCTTTTCCATGATCAAAGCTCCATGCTCTTTGCGAGCGCGAAGCTTGTGTTTCAACAGCGGTCGGGCTATCTGTTGCACACCTGCGTACTTGATCACCTGGAGATATGCACGGGCTTTCAAATACCTAAAGATGAGCCTCACCCAGGGGTGGTAGTCTGCAACTTCCAAGCATCCGAGAGGCTCGCCAAACACCAGATCTCCAATAATGTCAAACGATATCCAGTCATACCAGTCTTTCATATTGACTATGTGTTTGCCTTCTGATGCCGATGATTGCGTGGAGCAATGCATTCGAAGCCGGTCGATCAGCTGATCCACATACCCGGTGATGATGGGCTCATGATGTTTCATTGCGCGATTGCTGAACCCTGGTGCCATTCGGCGTCGGAGGATTTCATGGTTCTCGGGCGTTTCCGCGAATATGTTGGGCGTGTCCCCCTCGTTGCGATAGAACAGGGGGTACTTCGGGAGGTCACTTGACCTGCTCGCGCCGCTTCGGTCTCCCAGGCCGTGCGCATAGATGTCCTTCCAAGCCTGTGGGTTGACAAAGGAGAGCTCATTGACGGACACTCGGACCACCGGGCCATACTGGTCGTGGAGTCTCTTGACATGGGCTGGTAGAGTGCCTCGGATCAGCTCGTACACCATCCCCAAGCACGTCGCCCGATGGATAAGTGGGCCTGGGAACCGGCGCAAAGGATGAAGGTAGACATTGTAGACGATCCGGCCAAAAATAAAACAGGCAGCCTATCCTCATTAGGTATCGCACATGTGCTCGGGGTTGCTCGGTCATCTCTTACCAATGCTAGGACAATGCGCGTGGGTGTCAGCGTCCCCAGGATTGACCCTGCGTGGTGGTGTAGAGGATCCATATCGGGTTCCAGCAGAGTGGCCCAGTGGGGTTTGGCTCGGATCTGCTACTACTCGTAGTAGACCTTCTGGTTGAAGGAAAGCAAAAGACCAAGTGGACGTGAGGGGGTATCGGCCATCGGGGTTGATCGGTCGTAAGCAGAAAGAGTGGGAGAGAGCAGGGCTCAACATGTGAAAAATGTTTTTCGGCCACGAGCTTCCGTGGCAAAAAGAAAGTATATAGAACACACCCCAGTCAAGCCTCCGATTTCCACCGGGCCGTCTCACCAATGGTGATTACATTCTGCTGAGACAGGTTTCGCTGCCAGGTCATAATTTACATGGTGTGACAAATATATGCGCATAATAACGCCTGCCAATGGAAGGAGAGTGAGTAGATCTATTCGGACAGTAATGAATCACTATCCGGCCAGCAAATCCCCACTCATCAGTACTTTCCGTGTTCTAGTACCTTTGCCTGCGTGTATAGGTAGTAGGTACGGAAGGCCATATCATCATCGCAAGGCTGGATAGCTTTGACGATAGGGCCGCGGCCTTGCGATGCTGCTGTGGCCCTGCGATGCTGCTGTGGCCTTGCGATGCTGCTGCGGCCCTGCGATGCTATACTACCCATTTGTACTACACTTTGGCTGAGCTACATCGCGGTACGCGCAATGTGGGGATTCGCTAGCCAAGTAGTAATTTATTACTGTCCTAATAGACCTACGAGTACTCGCGTACTCCGTAGAATGTTCATATTAGAGGCGCGGCTCAGTTTGCCACTCTGGCTCTGTGCTTGAATCCAGGACCGCGGAAACTGCGCTAAGACGAGCTGGAAAAGCCTTTGTCTCAAATCTGAAGGGTCCAGACATCTGCTTTTGCCCGCTGGGACAGTTTCGGGGCGAGGCCGGGGTGCGACCGACGTTGATTTCTTCAAGATTCCTCGTCTGCATGGACCGAGTGAATGGCACAGACCTACGTAGTCAAGGCTAACGGCAATTTCCCATCGGAGGATTTAACCCAGCAGCGCGGCTCTCTCCCTCCATCGATCTCTTGGCGACCCGGATTCCGAGTTGTTACTCGTACTCGGTAATAGTGGTTGACAGGCTCGTGCACCTGAGACATGACAGCATGCCAGAAGAGGCTCTGGCGATGCTGTGAAGTCTCCACAGCGGAAAGAATGATATGGTTGTGAGTTATGATATTATGGCTCCATGGATTAATAACGGCGGATTAATAACAAAAAAAAAGATTAATAACAGAGGATTAAAATACCAGACACCAGGGTCCTAGCAATTCCAGACCATTTCCGAAGTGACCTCTCCCATGGGCCATGATACCCCATGGAGAAGCTGGTAGCTCGCCAAGGCCCTCCAAGACCCGAACTTTCGGACACCGTCTCCAGAAATGTTATATAAAGAGAAAAGTACCACGAGCTTGCAGTGTCTTGGGCATTTCCAGAAACCCGGTCACTTCCAACGCAATGGCTTCTAGAACATACACATCATTGGTCCTGGACCTTGGGGGCGTCTTGGCCTCCTACTCCCCGCCTAGCAACTCTGGCTTGTCCCGCCGTCAGATACAGAATGGCCTCGAAACGCCATGGTGGCATGACTATGAGCGGGGCCTCATCTCTCGGGAGCAGTGCAACAAAGCAGTCACTACCCATCTCCAGTTCGATGAACATAAGTGGGCAGCAACCCTGGCGCAGATGATGGACGACCTGCAACCAAACCTCCCCTTCATCGACGCCATTCGTGTGCTGAAAAAGTGCCACCCCTCGCTCAAGGTCTATTGTTTGTCCAACATCCCAGGACCCGAGTTCCGCCGTCTACGCCAAACTATTCATGATTGGGGCATCATTGACCAGTTTCACGCGTCGTCAACCGCACACCTGCGAAAGCCCGATTGTGCAGCCTATATCAATTTTCTGGAAAGGATCAACGAGGAGCCCGAGAGCTGCATCTTTGTCGACAACAGGCTAGAGAATGTCGTGGCTGCACGCTCATTGGGGTTCAGGTCTATTCTCTTCGAAAATTCAGACTCTGTGGTTGCCACGCTGCATAACCTCATTGGGGATCCCGTGGCACGCGGCAAAAAATACCTGCGGCGACATGCAAAAGCGCATTTTTGCGAAGTAAACACGGGCGAGTCACAACCAGACAACTACTCGCAGCTCCTGATACTCCAGAACACTGGCGACAGGTGAGATTCACAGTCTTGCGAAGCTGGGAGGGCGGAAGACTAAACTAGCTGTAGAAGCCTGGTTACCCTCGAGAAGAAGGGCCCCATATGGAATTATTTCATCGGGGATCCTGTGTTTGCCGGTACCAGATATCCGAACGACGCCGACACCACATCGTTGGCAATGTCAGTGCTCGACAATGTCCCCTCTGAAGACAAGGAGGCCGCAATGCGCTTGATTCTCTCTCATACAAATCCTGATGGGCTGCCATGCGTACGTGATATCTCTCCATCCCACTCCTGATTTTGATATTAACACTATACGTAGACTTGGTTAGAGGAGTCTAGACCCCGTCTCTGCCACGTTATATGCGCCAACGTGTTCCGGTTCTTTTACATCAACGGACGCCAGCAAGACCTCGCAAGAACACATAGTTATCTCTGTCGCTTGTTGAAGACCAAGGCTTATTTGCTGGGAAGCCGCTACTATGTGAACCCAGACTGGCTGCTCTACATCCTGACAGATCTCTGCGCTAGATGCCCTGGCGATTTCGCCTTGAAGGAGATGCGTACTCTCCTGAGCAGGGAGGTAAATGGGCGCATGGGATGCGACAAAGACACCCTCGGTGCAGCCTTACGCCTATTGAGCGCACAGGCGCTTGGTCTGTCCAATGACAGGGACCTGGATACTGTTCTCGAGGCCCAGCAATTGGATGGTGGCTGGGAGCGCGTTTGGCTGTGGCAATACGGCAAAGAGGCACTTAAGATCGGCAGCAGGGGGGTAATTACGGCCATGGCTTTAAGGGGCATTCAGCAGGCACGGCTGCAATGCAATGGTCACCACTAGGAAATGTTTGTCACGCTATGTTATAACCTCATGAGATATACGAGGAGGGCGGCTGTATGGGATAGGGAACGTACAACTTCAGATTTTACTGTTTTTATATATGATACTATAGTTACCCAAATCAGTGATACATACTCTTAAATCTTACCTCATATATGAAAGCAAGTTATAAGTAATGACATGTATTCCTGGCCCTGGCACAAGAATGAACTCGAGCCCATTCTTGACAGAGCGACCTACGTTGTTTTGCATCATTTGAGGTGCCACATAGGGGTTACAAAGACAATATAACACCTTCTAAGGAATAGAAATCTTCTCGAAGGTTAAAGAAGATCTTATACCTTTGAGAGACCTGATATGTGCTTCTAAACTGTCTTCAGGGCAAGAAGGTGCCACATAAATGACCTCATTACACGAAATAGTCATAACCGAATATATTACATCTCTTCATGATCAGATGATACCATGTGGTCCTGATGGGCGACTTCCAGGACCTCAAACCACAATGTTCCTAGCTGCAGTGGCAACCGTGCCTCCCAACAACGTAAAGGAATAATCCAGCGGTTGCGTGACCTCCGAGGACAGGTCAAACGGGTCATACTGTATCAGTTCCGAAGGCGTGTTCGCAACAACCAGGCTAACCTCCTCACCGGCCGCCACTTCAACCGACCCCGATCCATCCACAGCCGTATACCGCACCGCGTCTGAGCCCATGACAGCCAGTGTTGCCGTGTACGCAGAGCTGGCTGTAATATCAACGCTGACGCTACCACTGCTGGCCGTCAGCGGGATGATGTTGGCGCCCATGTACTGCGGCCCACGGCCAGACTTGACGGTGTAGGTGCCATCGCCTGACGACTCGACGTTGTCGTAGTTGAGGCCGGAGCGCTGGCTTAGGAAAACCTCGTGGGCCTGGGGGTGGCCAATATCGACGTATGCCATGTGCGCCCAGTACTGGCCGACAATCTGGGAGGCTGTCGCGTTGCCTGCTACTCGCTGGAGCGTGTGGAAGGGTGTCTCGTTGCTGTTCTCTGCATACTGCAGCATCATTTGGTGGAGGGCATCTTGACCAAGCCCTCCGAAGCCATCGGGATTAGACGTCAGGTATGTGAGGAAGGGCCAGGCCTGATAGTAGTTACCGCTGTCGACGGACCCATCGACGAGGACTTGGAACGAGTCGCCGATAACCTTGGCCAGTTCAATCTCGGTGTCGCCTGTGGGCTGGCCATGGGCCTCGCGGGCTGCGGCGCACAGGTCAGATGTCTTGTAGGTGTCGGCGAACCAGTTGGCAAACGTCTCCCACCAGGCACCCGTGGCACTCTGGTCCACCCAGGTACGCTGGTGATAGTGAACGCCGTGGCCGTACTCGTGGACAGTGACGCCGGGGATGGCGAGGTAGTCCTGGACAACCTCGAGCCAGGCCATTCCAGTAGCAGCATCAGAGTGCATCACACCGGCGGCGCCCTCGAGGACGGAGACCGAGTAGACGTTGGTCTTGTAGTAGGGCCCATCGTCGCCCCCAGGGTTGTAAGACAGGCCGGAGGAGCGCCACCCGAGGGTATCGATGAAGCACTCGTGGGCTGCCTCGAGCATAGCGAGGGCATTGTCAGCGTCGGTGCCATCGTTGCCGTAGACGCGGAAGTGCGCCGAGTCCTTGAAGACGTCGCCACCAGGGCCAATGTCTGGGTTGGCCGTGTAGCTGGCTGGCGGAGCGACAGCGTCTCTTACACGAGTGCCCTGTGGAGCAGCCCGGCCACCCGGAAGGGAGTTGAGGATGAGAGTAAGAGCTGGTATCGTGTATCGGGCCATGGTGAATCTGGGGCTGGTAAACTTGTCGGGCGACTAGGCCGTCAGAGTAATAGCTGGGGGTGTTGGGTCCTTTTCATCCTGGCCTTCCTCTGCTTACCGGGCGGTACTTGCCTTATATGGTTTCTAATACAAAGCTGTGATTGATGCGATTATCGTAATAGGGGAATGCCCGACGCCCAGAGATGGCAGGTTTCGGGGTGTTTCAACTGCCGGTGAGGGGGTCTTCTTAATCTAGATGAAACGCTACGGGAAGCGCTCCAGACGGAGAATTGCTTGCGAAGGTAGGAATTGGAGATTCTAGGGAGTTTCTCTATGGAGAATGGCGCGCGAGGCTCCGGTTCGAACTTGGGCCTAATTCATTGCTAACTCGCCCACATTTGGCATAAGCCATCCGTACCAATAGCAAACTCTGGCCGGTGCGTCATCCGAGATCTGATGCCATGGCACTCTTCCGGAGCGCCTCCAGTGGCCCAGGGGTGCTTTGCTATCAGGTACTCATGGCACGAGTGTGTAACCCTGACCCCACGCCCGCATCTACTTCTTAATTCTAACCCGGCTCCACTCCGGGCAGTCCGGGGAGCCCGGGGAGTCCGGCAGCCGAGGCGGAGGGGGTCCACTTTCTGGCGACACCGGCCCCATACCGGGACTGGAGATGTACTCTGCCTCCTGAGACTTGCTGGTTCCCGCCCTAACGAACCTAGCCTTTTACTATTTCATCCACAAAATTAACTGTTGCTGCTTGCTTGATAATCCGCATTATCGTTGGTGGCGTTTGTTGTGATAGGGGGATCGTCCAGGGATCATCAAAAGTTTGATCAACCAACAACAAATAAGAGGATGTGTCCATGCCCTGACATTCTTCCCCAAACTGCTACGGCTGGGCCGTTGGCCCGTCCAACGTTGTTGGATCGTGTTTCCCTGTGTTTCCCATTGGCCAAGTAGGGACCCTACAGCCAGCGCGCCTTTGTCACACACATAATCACTGTCAACCTAATTTCCCTTCCTTGTCACCGTCACCGTCAATGTCGGTGTTGGTAGTACCATAGGAGACAGAGCCGGCCCTTATTAATTGCTCGACTTTTCTCAAGTGCGACAAAGATTTCGCTCTTTTTCTTTCCTCCCCAGCTATTCCTACTCGTAGAGCGTACACAGCTCGTCCATTCTTTTTGATTGAAAGCTACCTACTTTATACCGCAGACCCCAGTCACTCATTCGACAGTTGGCATATAATTTCATTCTTTTTATGAGGCACCATGGTCAAGATCACAGCGGTCCTTGGGCTCCTGGCCGTCATCCCCATGGGTCTTGCTGCCCCCGTCAAGAAGGTTCAGGGTGACCACCCAGGCGACTGGCCCGGTTGCACTTCTATTGGGCCCAACGCTTCTGTAAGCCGCCTTGAAGGGATTCCCCGACGTTTAGAACTGATATGGGATGGTTGTTCAGGGCGAAGATGCTCAATGGTGCATCAACTGGCTCTGGCTACATAGCGAGACGGTCTTCAAAGTCCCCAAATATGGTGCCCAAGTCTGCACGCATGGCAAGGCAGAGATCTCAGTTGTGGGATTGCCTAAGAACCCTGATACATCTGCTAAAGGGTCAGTCAAAAAACGTTTTGTATAGACGATTAGAGGTACCAACCCATGAGCTAACACTACTATATCAACAGAAAGACGATTGCCGCCACCGCCCAGGCTATTCTGGATAAGTGCAACAACCTTGACGGTCATGGAGGAACCGTCGGCTTAGCTTGGTCCAACGGTACCCCTTATGAGAATATGGTCTCCATCCATCTGCCCATAGCTCAGCAACCTGGCTGGAGCAAATGATTTGGTTTGCGTCCCGCGTCCCCCGATAGTTGGGTGTCGACGGACAAATATGGGTGTTGATTCACTTCGTTCACACTGTACTCGTACAGTAGTTATTTTGGTCAAAGTTTCTTATCCTAGCTGTCAGCCCAGGGAAGACAACGCAGCATAGTTACAATAAACCCTTGGTAGTGTTTCACTTGGCAAGGATTCATCATTAACAGCTTAGAGCAGTACGCTACGACGTGTCAATGTTCACCTAGCAATCTAAACCGCGTGCTATGAGCCTTTTAACTTGATCCTGGCATTTACGTCGATGTAGGTGGCAACGGCAACTCAGCTGATCTAGCGGCCTTTTGAGGGTATGCCGTTCGGGCGGGCTCTTCATGGGTACTTTTGGTCTCTTCAGCGTCCAAGGGCGCCCTAATCAACACCTTATGGGCTATGTTAGCCTTTGGACTTCAATAATGGAGGTTCTTGGGAAACCGGGGGCCCTCACCATGCAAAGCTGCGAGCGTGGAGGTATTAACTGGAGGCAGATTGTAGCTCTCATGGCGCAAGCTTCCAATAATTGAGCTGTTAGTCTCTGGTATTCGCTCTCTCCATCTCAGCAATGAATCGGCAGACGCCACGGCCTTCAGTCGACCAGCTTATGATGGTTTCCTGGGTAGAAATAGGAACCGCAGAAATGACGGTCTCTGATGTAGTGAACTTGAATCATTAATTCAATAAATCCCTCTCGTCTTGCTGGTACATCAGAAAGATTCGGGAATTATACCGCATCCATTGATAAACAACCCATGTAGCACTGGTACTAGCGGCATTCAACATTCAATGCTATCTATATTGAGCCAAAGACTGGGAATCCGCTCGATTTTATCACGGGCAGCGATTATTCCGGGCATATTCTGCTCAGTTTTGTCCCGGTGGTGCAGCCATAAGATATGAGATCTGGGTCGTAACTTGTACTTTATCTAGCGCTGAGGAAGCAAAGCATAAACGTAAAGCATGGTCGTTTAATGCAAAGTCCATGAGAGGATACATAGCAGCCCGAGACCATAGCCCCACGTGCTTACCGAAGGCACAGGCCTGTAACCGTAATTATCAAACAACATCCTCGAGTACCCCAGCGTGGGGTTCCACAGCGGCGTGTCATTGTGGGTAGGGATCATGTCATCGGATCTATCTCTATCAATCTGTCCCACGAAGCGGATGCTGATGGGCCCGCCGAGCGTGGATTCGTCATTCTTGCCGTCGGGATAGCCGAATCCCCTGAACGTGCCAGTCATCTCCATGAACGCCGAGGTGTTGTCGAAGCGCCCGCTGATTCTAGGGTGGGAGACGCCATTAAGGCCGTCGACGTCGTCATCGGGGCCTAGGAAGTAACCCCCCCACAAGGTGGGCTCCGACGAGTGACAGGAAGAGTAGTTGAAGGAGATGGGCCCAAGGTCGCCGGCATCCTCGGAGGAGTTGTAGGAGCCGGAGAAGGCATATGCTAGGTCGGAGATGAGGGTGGTATCATACTTCCACCACATAGGGTCGTCGCTATCGTAGCTGTAGAACCCGGACATGCTATAGGCGTACCCCGTGAGTACAGCAATAGTTTCATTTACGGTCGTGAGGGCGCACTCACTCGTCCAAGGATTGGAGCGTCTCGATATCGTTCACAGGGCTGTTCCCGCTGGCAAAATTGGTCGGTGTAATGTTGGTAGTCTTATCGTAGTATCTCAACACCCACTCGAACGGGTGAGGATCACTGTAGTAGCGGTCGGATGCGATGATACCGAGGATAGAGTTCTCATAGGAGACTTCGACGGGCTCTCCATCGGTGAATGTGTCGCACTCAGTCTCGTCATCGTAGTCCTTGGGCTCGATGCGGATCGTTGTAGTGCCGTTGTAGTACCTGGGTTGGTGAGCACGCCAGCGTTTCGGTAAAGGCGGGGAGGTTCGTCCACGTACGATCCGGTCCATGAGTAAAAGAAGTAGGCCAATCCTGTGATATTGGTCGGCCGCAAATTGAAGTATTTGTCGTCGTCGCTGCTGCTCTGGCAGCTGCCGAGGCCTGCGAGGAGGAGAAGCGCGCAGATGGGCTCAGAGGCGCGCATTGCTGCGATGTGATGGAGTTGGAAGGGCGAGTTGAGGGGTAACCAACGGGACGGAGCTGGAGGAAATTGCGACAATGGTTATTATTTTTGAACGTGAAGTGGGCTTCTGTTGGAGCGAACACGCGCAATACGCCTTAAGCCACGATTTACTGGATTCGGAAACGCTCGAGATGTTGGTAGACAGGGGGGAAACTCGCCCAGAGCCACAGACGATGAGAGACCCCATTTTTAACTCCGCAATGGCGCAAACCAGACGGGCGCTACTAAGACCTAATTGTTTAAGCATAACTGTCGAAGAGTTGCCTCCCTTTTGAATGTCCTCGAGTAATAGGCATGTCTATGGTAGAACAGTGCCTGCAGGCGGTACCTAAGCTGCTAAGGGTAGGTAGGAGTCTGCGCGTCTGCGCGTTTGCGCGTGGGTGGTAATCACTGTACATATCTACCTACCCTAGACCCCGGGCCATACGTATAGCTTGTTCGCGAGTGCTGGCTGTGTGATGATATCCGCCGATTGCTTGCTTTAAAAAGAGCCCCTGGTGGTATCCCCGAAGACTGGAAATAAGGTGCAGCCGCGCAGTTTCGGAATGTAGAAGTGTTGCAGGGCCCGACATGAAGTTTTCCACTTTCATTCTCGTCACCCTCGGAATGTTAGCTACGTGTACACCGTAGGTGCATTGGGCTATCTCACCTACACCAAAAACCTTAGTCACCAAGAAGCAACATGACAGCACTTGCAGTACCCATTTCCCGGTAAGAGATAAGCAGAAGGATGGTAGTATTTCTCACACGTGTTTTATTGCCTCGTGGAGCTCGTGGGGGACGGGACACCAAGAGGCCATGCGTCCACTCTGCAAGACTGCAACAGCCCGTTGGTGGGGAATTTCGGACCGACATGTCGGTTTCTGGCGCTCGGGTTCGTGGCGCAACCCGAATCCGAGGGCCGGAGCCGATGTGATGTTGCAGCAGCTTCCCAAACTGGATGGATGTTTTATGGGACTCTTGATGACTGCGACACACGATAAGCTGCTTCCCCAGAACATGCGAGATACTCTAGCAGGACAACTTTTAGCATCTATGATTTTCAAAAGCTGACAACTGTACAATTGGTTTCATTAAGGGTTTGCTCTTCTCATCATAGCCTCCCTTTGCGCACTGTGCACGTATGTACGCACTGCCCCCCGGCTCCTGGCCCCGTCTCCAAGCCCCACCCGATCTCGAGATCCGACCCTGGTGAAATTCTATTCCAACAACATCCGATTACTACCTGGCACTTCAACGTCTAGCGGTGTCTGGCAGGCCGTTGGGTAGGTTGTAGCGCTGTTGAGGGTAGCTGTGTCAGCGTCTCAATTCCTTATATTCCTTTTATATGCACTCACGTTGGGGAAGTAGTGGTTGACGGTCATAACCTCGGTCTTATTAAACGCTCCTGGTGCCGTGAAATCGATTCGGTTAAGCCAGTCGTACTTTGGAGAATCGGTCTCTACGCGACTAAGCCCTCGTATTAGTAAACAAGTAGTAAAAGTGGCACCCAACATTCAGAACATCGGGGACTTACACAACACCGTTCTGATACTGGCGCACAACAGCACCTCCCCTATGAGTCACATAGGCCCAGTAGCCGTCATCAAGCTTCACAACATAGTTGATGACTTGGATGATATCGGTGTCAGCAAAACTATTCGTGCCTTGTCTTGGCTCGGGCTACTCACGGAGCTCGAGAAATTCGGTTCCAGGAGTTGTTCCAGGAGTGACAATGCCATCGTCATTGGCGCGAAGGATGACACCGAATTGCCGGCCCTTTGTGTCGTACCAGTAGCCCCTGAAGAATAAAATCAGCTCAGTTGACTACCAGGAGAATAAGAAAGGAGAAAGAACAACGTACTCTCGACTCCACCAGCTGGCACGAAGACCAGATGGGGTCTGAATCGTATGGTTCTATGGGAACAATGGTAAGTCGGAAAGTTTGCAAATATCAAAAGATGTGCTCACATTGTCCAGGTCCCAGTCAATCTTGGCCTGGAACGCTGGCACCAGCTCCGGAACCGCCGGGGGAGGGGTCCATTGAAGGAGAGAGTGAGAAGGCCTTTGCGGACGCGAGGGAGTAGCAGATGTCCCGAGGGCAAAAGCCAGGAGGCCAGAGAGGATGCGTGAAAAGCGCATGACGAAAGAATGAGTGTGGAAAGATTTTCCTACGTGAGTGAACGAGTGTTTCTGTATCAGCTGCAATGCTACCTCCCAAGGTACCTTCTATGTATGAGTTTAAATCCCTACCTTCCTGCGTTGTATTTCCAGTCGGCTCCGATCAACTCGGTCCCATTTGAGGCCGTATGACATGCACTAGCGGTGCCTTCATATATTATCCAGGGCGGGAGAAGTTTGTTTTCCTCATGGAGAGTGTAGTCTGTGTAGATCTCGAAGCGCCAGCCTGCATCCCTGGACCAGGTATACTTCTCTCAAGGGGGTGGCCGTAGCAGCATAACCTGGACGAGCTTTCAAACAACATAGATTGTTGTGAGTGGGACCTGTTGCATCCTGTGCCAGTTTTTAGCAGAGTGTGAACATGGAAGTATCGGGCATACGGAAGGCAAAGTTCGGCCTACCCTGGTTGATACGGCAAGACGGCGGCTGCAAGGCAGTCCGCGAGAGCATACGAAGTAGTACTCAGACTTGTGGGTCTGCTTGTATGAATATGCAGGCCTTATTCCGCCCTGTTCCGCTTATTCCGCCCTGCTAATATATTGATCATTAATTTTCAATGGTTAGGATCTATTAGTCAGTATGCTTTTTTTTGCATAATATATTGGCAGAGATTTGGGGCCTAGTTCTACTCCATATTTTGGGATAATCAGCTCCAGCTGAAGAGCAATATTTGTCAATATATGCCCCTATGGTTCCCCCCCCTCTACAAGGTACTACCCGGTAATGGCGGACGGCGGAGGGGCGAGTACCGAATCTTGAGGGCGCGCTATGCGTGAATTATGGCCCCCATTTACCAAACTACAGATGCCACGTTCCCTCGTGGGTGTCATGTATACATGTATGACAGTTGACCAGATGGATGGCCTCAGCTGGGATTGGCCAGGGGGGCCTGGCGCACGCGGGGTTTCATCAGTCCCTGCAGGCTGTCCAAGCCCAGATCCACATCAACGCCCAGTCCTGCAACCTTCCCAGGGGATGTGGACGGGCCACTGCCGGGATGATCCTATTGGATCGCTCTCCTGCTCAATCGTAGATCCTGTCAACGCTATGTAAAGCCCACCTGGGGCCACGGCGGCAAGGCGCCGGACATAGATCGGATGGATCATGGAGCAAGGGGCAGCAAGGGAGCCGACGTGCGAGTGATTCTGATCGTCAAGCCTCGGCAGAGGCAGTTTGGGCTTAGTGGTATAAATAGTCTTGTCCAAACTTGGCACCGGATTTCGACATTGACGTCTCCCAGGCTCCTTTCCCTACCAGAATATCCAATCAGATACGCTCCCGCACTCAAGAACATTCATCATGGCTGAAGGAGGTTGCCTCTGCGGCGCGATCCGCGTCAAATCTACCGGCGAGATCAAGACCAAGGTTAGCAATACCAGACACCCAGACACCCAAGCACCCAAGCACCCAAGCACCCCTATCCTGTTCCCAGGAGCTCTGAAACTAACCCCGACAACCCAGGCCCTGTGCCACTGCCTGGACTGCCACAAGATCACTGGCTCCACATTCTCTACCAACATCATCGTTGACGCGGACGGCTTCTCCGTGACAAAGGGTACCCCTAAACAGTTCGCCAAGACGGCCGACAGTGGAAAGACCATCACGTCCTTCTTCTGCGGTGACTGCGGCTGCACTCTCTGGCGGGAGACCGAGACCTACGGCAACACGAAGATCATCAAAGTAGGAACCATGGACAGCCCGGACACGCTGGAGGATGCGAAGCCGGCGGTTGAGCTGTTCGTTGTCAACCGGCCTTCCTGGCTTCCAGCCATGGGTGGAGCTGCGCAGAATGTGGGCGCCTAAGGATGGAAGGTTGGAAAAGTTTGAACCTCCAAAGACACCATACCAGACGCCAAGCTCAGGGATGCGCGGCAGCGCCACTGCCAGGGCTCGTGTGCAGAGACTTTTCTAGAAATTGAAGAATATTCGCCTTGGCAGTTCAGAACAGAGACCGCAGGAAATGCCCAGATCCAGTAAACTATGCACATGTAGATGGTCTTACGGCCAGGAGGCCCACTACTCAGGTCCTCTGCCTCTTCTCGCAGGGTCCATTGCGGCGTGGCGTCTCGTGATACATGGTGTCGGTTTAGCATGGTCCGCGGACCTGCTGCTGTCATGTTGGAAACGTAAGCAAAGGAAAACGTGGCCGGCGTGGGATGGATAATACTACATAGTAGTAAATACCACCCAGCAAGGTGCAGGGGGTTCGGGGGTTCCGGGCATTGCTGGATGATGGGCGGAATTGTGCCATATGCCTGGACGGGTTTGGTGAAGGAACGAATTCCGCCCTCGACGGCGAGAGTGAGCATACTGCAGGATCCCGTGCTTCCATGCATGCCAAGGTCAAGGTTAACGTTTAATGTACGGAGTACGGAGTACATGATAACATAATACAATAATACATGCCCTCGGGTTGGAGAATACGGGGTTTGGACTCGCGGAGTCAAGGACGATGCCGAGCGGCCGCCACAGCCACCACTCTTGCCACTGCCACAGCCACTGCTGCTGCCCACTGCCGCTGTCAGGGACGCGGAATTGCCAGGCATACCCAACACGTGCGTCGTGGCTGCAGCAAGATGCACGGCGATGGCCTTTGCGGGATTTGTTGGTGTTTTGGCATGGAGGCGTTGATCCGCGAATGCCGTGTCCGTGTTTGCTGGATGGAGGGGGGCGAAGCGGAATTCTGACCCTGGGAGATGTAGAGATGTAGAGATGCAGAGATGCAGAGATGCAGAGGCCAAGTCACAGACCCTGAGATGCAGTCTTGGACCACTGGACGAGTAGAGGATTGCAGGCCCTGCGAGTCGAGACCCCACGAGATGCATGCTCTACCGGATGCGGGAGGGAGACGCCAGCCCTGGATCATACCTGGACCATGGGCGGCCAAGCGTGGCGAGATGATGCGACGGCATTAGTATGCAGTCCAGGTGCATAGCATAGGCAAGGCTGATAGGTAAATACGACATCAACGGCAATTTCCATCTGCCATGCCCTTGCCCATGTAGCCCCCATGCACTTGCATCAGCGTTGCCGCCGTTGCGCGGCTGAAGCAGCCCCATCGAGCCCTGGTCCATCCCTGGACCTGGCGGTGCGCAGGGTGGGGGTCGGGCCATGGTGCCATAGATCCATGCCATGAGGCCGTACACGAGCCTCTGGGCACTGGCGGCTGTGGCAAGGAGGCGTCGGAGCCGATCTGCCTGCGTATCAGTCCCCTGACTCCCTTCCATGTTGCCCTGATCGGGGATCGGAGGCGGTTTGGCCCGCTCGGCCCGCTCACTCTGGAGCCGAAGCAACCGAACTGCCCAGAAAATTTACCACTTCTGGACCTTAATGGGGCTCGTATAGTCTATAGTCGCCGGCAAACAGCCTGTTCAACAGTCGGCAGGCGCCCAATGACGATCTAGAGTCAATACCACCGCCTGCAAGTACAGGTATCTATCTACCTAGGACCCACCTCAGCCGCCACCGGATCTGCATACGGTACATCGCTTGATGTCCCCATCTGGGCCATCTGCAGCCTCATCACACCATCTCAGAGACTTGGTCTGTCTCAGTGCCTCGCAGTCTACACAACATGCGCGGTTGTACGTAGCATCGTGTCAACGGGTACACAGTTTAGCAGTCTTTCTATTGGCAAGAGAGAGATTGAGAACCGCCGTTAGGGCAAGCAGGGAAGTGCCTCCTTCATGTTGCATCAGAAGCACATGGAATTTGGACAGTGTAAGCTTGCTTTTATACTGGCATGTATACCGGCTACAGGGGCTTGGAAGCATTGAGAGTCGGCACTGCACCCTGACCGAGGAACTTGAGGAGACCACTGGGTTCAGACTCAATCTAGGACATACGGAAGTGCTCATCGGTTGCTCCAAGAGGAAGCTCGCAAGGTTATCCCTTCTTTCCAGTGACAGTATTTTCTTTCTTCCAACAAAAGCACAGCGCACGTGGCTGCATACTACCTTGGATGTATCGCTAGGAAGCAGTCTCGAATGTTCATCCACGGACTTAGATACATGGAAAACGCGGCAGGGTTACACTCTTACACGCCCCTAGTTCTTGGCTTACCCCCCGTGCTTGACGAAACATCGGATAGATAGACCAAGACTCATATGGCGAATACATCTGTTGATGGACGTATAAGACGGCCAAAGTCTCAGCATTGTACTTCGACGTAAAAGTTGTTCAGCAGAGCTTTCCTGTTAACACAAGGGGCTGATTCGCTGATTCCTTGACTCTCCAACATCTTTCATTTCCACCCCCTTTTTCTTGTATTCTTCAAGATGGATGCCATCTACAATGCAACCAAGCCTGACGGCAAAGTTAGCATCACTTCCAACTTGATCAATGGAGTCCGGGATATCAGCGTCGTCTACGCATGTGGCGTCGTTGCCCTCACCGTTCTCTTTCTGAGCGGCTTTGAGGCTGGACGCAAGATCTTAAGCCGCATCGTGTGGTTCTTCGATGGCCTTGTTGGTGGTGCTCCTCATACTGTCTCCCTCCCCGGTCCGCGCGGTCTTCCCATTGTCGGAAATCTTCTTGAGGTTGGTTTCTTTGTATGCCTCCTGACTAGTCCACCTGTATCTAACCTCATCTCTAGTTGAGCGGTGGTCACGTCCCCAAGATTGCCGAGTGGACCAAGAAGTATGGAGATGTTATCCGCGTCTCTCTCGGTGAGCGTGAAGCAGTATGATTGTCCCTATTCCCGCTTGTAATGTTCTCAACTGATGCGTGGCTATGCAGGTCATCATCAACAGCAACGAAGCTCTTGCAAAGACCATTGTTGAGCAGGGTCCTGCGTACCAGTCGCGCCCGACCTTCAAGCTCTTCCACAGTGACTTTGCTTCCTCCGGTATCTGGACAGTGGGCACCTCGCCCTTCAGCGACCGCCTTGTACGGACCCGCAAGGCCCTTGGAACACAGATTGCCCCTCGCCTGCTGCCAGTCTACACCCCCGTCATCCACCCTAAGCTCAAGAAGCTCTTTGGTGACATTCTCACCATTAGCCAAGGTCCTTCTGTCGACATGGCCGAGAAGCTCCACCGTTTTGGTACTGGCCAAGTCTCCGAGCAGCTCATGGGAACGCCGCTCGACGACGACATTGTCGGAATGCTCGCCACCAATGAGACCAACATCTGTAAGTGCCTCAGCCTGTGTGTGGACTGAGACATGCAACACGTACTCATACTTGAACATAGTCCGTCAGCGCACCATTGGATCACCCGCTCGTGACTACATCCCAGCCTTCCGTGCGGCCTTCTCGGTCCGCTACGCGGTTGGAAAGATATTGGGAATCAAGGGCTGGTCTTTTGATGAGAAGGAGGAGAAGGCGCGCGAGTACCGCAAGATGCAGCAGGTCTACATCAACAAGATGCTTGGTGAGCTGAAGCAACGCATCGAGGACGGCGACCAGACACCCTCCATTCTGGGAAATATCATTCGTCAGGGCCTACTGAAGGATGAAGAGATTCTTTTGGCTTCATACACTGGAAGTAAGTATTCATCTTTTATGAGCTTTCCATGTTGATCATCTACTAATTTCTTGTCAACAGTTGCTGCCGGCGTCAACCTCGGCTACTCGCTCACTTGGATCATCAGCTACCTGGCCAACAGGCCCGACTTCCAGCAGGCCGGCTACGAGGCTATCCGTGAGGTTTACAATGGCGAGCCGCCTAAGCCGCACGAGTACGACCGCGTCGAGTATGTCAAGGCTCTGCATACCGTTCGTATCCCCGCCCCATCTGTTATTAGCACCTCCTTTCTCACCATTTGATAATACAGGAAGGCTCCCGCATTTACACCCCTGTCCGCCTTGGATTCCCGCGCCAGACCCTTGATGGTGCCAGCTACGATGGCCACAAGATCCCCAAGGATATGGTATGTCTAGTGCCAGCTACGCTAATATTTCCAACTCTCTGAATATTTACTGACCATTTTCTTCTCTCCCTGGGTAGCTTGTCATCATGAACTTGATGGCTGGAAACCGTGATCCCGTCGCGTTCGACCGACCCAACGAGTACCTCCCTGAGCGTTGGTTGGACGGTCGCAAGGGCCGTACTGACCTGATGGGCCCTGGTGGCAAGAAGCTTGGCGTTACCCATTTGACCTACGGATGCGGCCGCCGTGTGTGCCCCGGTATTGACAGTAAGTTTTGATGGCTGGACTTCTGCACTGGTGCCTTAAGCTAACGGTTCCTGTAGTGGCTAACCGTGGCCTCTACTCCACCCTTGTGCTCCTCCTGCACTTCTTCACCTGGGAGCGCCAGCCCCTGGGCGAGGAAGAGAAGAAGCAGGTTTTCCCTCCCTTCCGTGCCGAGCGTGAGTGCTCGCTCGAGATGGACGCCATTGCGGACACGGCGACACCCACTGAGGCCCAGGCCATTCCCTGGTCTGCCGGAATCAAGTTTCACTGCCGCGATCCCGAAGGCCTGCGTGCTTGGATTGAGTCCAAGGATACGTAGATGCCGCGTTATGATTGATGCAAGTTCATGAGTGTGATCGGAGATGGATGGTCTTAAGAATTGCAATACAAGGCCCAAAAGTTGTTTTGTGCCTCAGTGGTGGATGTTTGCCGTTATACATAGAAAAGCTAGGCATTCGTTAGAATACGGACCTAACTCTAAGAGCGGGAGAAATGACTTTTTTTTTCTTGTCTTTTCTTTGGTACTTTTCTTTGAAAAAACATGGAAGGGGTTTCACTTGCAGGGAGCTTTTACGGATTGAGGACGACGGGCTGGTGACTGGGGGCCTATAGCCACTGAAATAAATATCGTCAGAGTTACAGTCTTTTGAAACATAAAGTACAATTATCTTCGGTAACAGTTTTCGCTAGGTGTGTTCATAAGATGCCAAATTCGAGCACCTACAAATTGGGATGCTTGCTTATTGCGTCCCACCTTCTTCTCCACTGATCCCGTAAACTACCCCTACGATATGCATGCATTCTTTAGGTTATCTGCCTGATCAAGACAGCGATCCTTGTACTCGTGTTACATGCTATGATAGTTTTCCGAATCGGCCACTCCAGCCCCTAGTTGCCTTCACGGTATCATGGGGAGGCGGCCACTTACATATTTATGCGTGATACTTGTAGCCCAGAATCCATTTTTCAAGTCTATCCTTTTCATTCAGCTGTATATCATGTATATGGCGCTAGTCATGTCACACTCCACCTGTCATTCATTATCTTGTATTCCATAAATCTCCTCTCATCTGTAGCCATTTTTCATTCGTTTACCACCCCAATCCCAACCAAGGATCGCCGACCGCAAATTTCACACCTTCCTCCATTCCCAGAAATGGCTAAATATCGCGTGTCTCCCTGCCATCCTTGCTGCTTCGCTCGTCGATCCCATCGAAATATCCACATCGTGAGCGTTATCCGAGTTTCCCTCCTTCATCGTCGCAATTTCGTCCAGCTCCCCCACTTTCCATCCTCGGAGGAACAAGATGCATACCGCTGCGGCGGTATACATAAACCCAATGAAGAGCTGTGCACCGAGATAATTGCCTGTAGTTTCAACAATCTGGAGTGCTATTGGCTCACTGAAGGTACATGGGAGGACAATGATGAGCCATTCGAGGTTGAGGGCAGAGGGAAGATCCTGAAGGCCAACAACCTCAACGGCAACCGGACCGATGGTCGCCCAGAATGTGCCTGTCACAGTACCTCCGATCAGGGCGTAAAATATCAGCACACCATAGCTCTTGGCAAAGATCCAGACGACAAATGCCAAAAGTGCGCAAAAGAAAGTGGTCAGTCCGGCCATGTTGATTCTGCCGATTGTGTCGGAGAAATATCCCGTCGGAGGTCTTCCAAGTCCCTGGCCCAGATTCAAGAGAGCCGACAGCACGGATGCCTGCGAGGGGCTCAATCCCAGCTTCCTGCCATAGTCGGCCAAGGAGAAAACCAGGGCGATATAGCCAAGCATCGAGAAGAATCCGTAGCCATTGAGAAGGAGATACTCAGGACGTTTGAAGAGCTTCATGGCAAAAGCCGAATGCTGGGATCCAATGATTTTATGTCGATCCCGAATCAGGGTGATGCAGATCGTGTTTACGACCAAGGCCAGAATTCCCAGTACACGGAAGCACCAGGCGATCCCAATGGACTTGATCATGGCTCCAGCCGCCAGAGAGTACAAGAGGCCTCCAAATCCAGAACCGGATGCGCTGATTCCATTTGCGAGGGATCTTTTTGTGGTGAACCACTGGGGTGGGATGCCAACTGACCCAACAAAGAGGAAGCCCATGCCGATACCAAAGGCAATGCCTTGGCTGAGGAACAGGTGCCATATGCTACTGGCAAACGACGCACCGATCAAGCCGGCAACCTCAAGTGCATTGCCCAAAAAGAGAGTGACGTGAGTACCGTAGTAGCGCGTGGATAAGGTCGCCAGCGGGGATATGAGCATAGCGCACGAGATGGACAAGCCACCTACAAAGGCGTACTGCAGGTATGTTGCCCCGGGGTAGGTATCAGTGGAGAGGTAGTGGGCGAGGAAGACGCCGTAGGAGGAGTTGATGCCCCATGTGTGTGCATTGATGAGAGCAACACATACCGTGCAGATCCAACCGTATCCCCCATTTGGGGGTTGTTCTGGGGTGTGTTGTTGTGGTGGCGGCGTTGGTGCTCGTTCTGGCTGGCTGTCGGCACATGGATCCTGTGAGGATGGTATTTCCCCGTTCTTCTTTTCGACTGTGGTGACTGCCGTTGATGGCAGAGGGGGCTGGTCTAAATCCGGCCTGCTGGCCGACCTCTGCTTGGAATCCCACATAATAGTGGCTTTGAGTGTAAAGATGCTGTGGTTTCAAGTTTATAAATTCTGCTGCTCAAAGGCAGTTGAACGTCCACCACTGATGGCAGGGATGTCGTCCGTGGGGGCGAGGAGTTTGTCAAAACACGCAGTGCTCCAGACCTCCCAGGGCTTTAGGGGTTCTGGTTTGTTTTATGTGCTCCTCCCTCAGAATGCGGGGGTTCTGGTTCTCGTCTGCTTCTCGCAATGATCACTCTGCAGCGAAGAGCGTTGGGTGGGACCCCCCAGCATGAACACACACCCCCCCTGGGCTGGGCCTCCAACAAGCTCGAGGCCTGGCCTTCGGATGTTGAACCCCTGCGCCCTGCCTCGACGATGAGGACGGGAAGGCCCGAGCCTACCCACCCCCCTGTAAAGAAGGTGGACACCGCATCGTTAGTACCCTTCAAGGGCGAAGTTTTTTTTTTTTTTTTTTTTTTCCCCTCCTGTTTGTTTTTCACGAGCCAGTCGAAAGTCTTAATGTCTTCTACGGTGCAGATCTGTCGCAATACATCCTAACCTGTGATCAACTCAGCATTATTGGCTGATTGAACCCCGCCGTAGCTGAGATACCTACAGCTTTGACCCATATTGCTCATTCATTAAGGGCCATAAGGGCAATGCGGCCGGCCCTTGGCCTCTGCCGTGGAAAGGTTGTCCAGTTTATCAACAGCACCGTCTGCGCAGGATATCCGCTAGCGAATCTGAGATGCCAGAGATGGAAGAATCATCACTATAGATCTATCGTATCACTTCCTGTATCGCTTAGTCAGAGAACTTGGGTGTTTTCACAACTCGATATAGAGAAGTTTATGCTGCCTGTACTGCCCCTGGTTCCCATGACTGCTTATATTAAAAGACTTCCCATAGATATACACAATCGCCACATTGCGGAGGCAAAGTGGTTTAATCACGAAGCTACTTACTCAGATACAGATTATGGTCAAAACTTGATATTGCCTGGGAAATTGATTTTTGTTTTTGTACTAGCTCTAATCTTACACGGGATATGTATCTTAAATGAATCTTCCAACTATGCCTATCAACATTGGAATATTGATCACCGAACCCACGGCCTTCCTCACGGGCTCTGGTACTTTGTGGGTGTATTTTTGAATCTTCATCTTAGCTTTAGATGCCTTATTCTGATGACCATCCCGTGAGGCCCCCTTCCAGGATGGATTGCTGGGGGCGCTGGAACAACAAACGGGTTTTGCATTGGGCGCGAAAGCATCAGGTTGCAATGGCATAATCCTAGCCTTGCGGTTGCTAAAACCCTCGCCCCATTTGTCTGTGGCGTGGTATACGCAGAACACTCTGTTGTCGCCTTGCTGCGGGCTGAGCACAAAGCTAGCATGGCCGGGCGCGTACGGCCCAGGGTTCGACGAGTCGTTGAAAAGCAGCGGCGTTGGTCTTTTGGACCAAGACTTTCGATCCATGGGGTTTGCATGAGGCGAGGAAAGTCGCAGCAGTCCCAGCTTGTATTCGCTTGTGAAGCTGGCGTGGCCCGAGTAGACGATTCCGGAAAATGTGCCATCGGGAAGGCTGACCCATGTTGGCCCCTCGTTGATCCCGCGCGTTCCGTGGTTGAAACGCTCCCAGTCATGATCCGCGCACGAGATACAGATAGGCTTCAGCTTAGACGAGTCAACGGCCTCTTCGGGTGAGACCATCTTGGTAAGGTACAGGTTCTGCTGATAGTCCGAGCTGTCGTGAGGTGGCCATCCAGACCAGCAGATGTACAAGTCTTGCCCGTTTGGGCTGAAAACGGTGGCGTCGATGCTGAAGTGGTCGGGCAAGCCTTTGAGCGGGCCGAGGAATTCCCAAGCTGACTCCATCATGGGATCCTGGCTGCCTGACTTGAGAACAATAGTGCGATGGCCGCTATTTCCAACCCCGGGATTTGAGGCTGTGGCGTAGATGTACCACACGCCGTTGAGCTGGTGCAGTTCAGGTGCCCAGATATCGGCGGACCACGGTGAGCCTGATTGCGGACGCCACACTTGGCACTTGCGAGGGTTGAAGAAGTCATCCATCGAAGATGATTCCCACAATTCGATGCGGTTGCCGAGTGTAAACGTGAGGTAGAAGACACCGTTAGCCGCGATCATCCAGGGATCTGGCCTGGAGCCGTCTGCGATGACTTTGTTCGACATTTTGATGATGCCCCTTACAAACAGAAAGTACGTAGATACCGAGGAAGTGCGACCCGGAGCTCTTGTAGGGACTTCCAGACCTGAAGAATTGGAACAAGCTGTCAAGGGGTGGAAGGAGGTTACATGATGTGATGAAGACGGAGAAGTAACATGAAGCTGCTGCTTTAGAAATGGCTGCCCAACGCAGAAGAGAAGGAAGGACCTCTCGCCACTCCCGTCTCAGATGACGTCCTTCACCAGTTAACGTCACCTCGACGAAGTAATGATAAGCCATCAACATTAGCTTCGGGCTAATTTATGGAAGGTCTGCCCAGACAGTGGATTGATGCGGCCAATCATAAATTGACCTCGTCTCTTTTGGGCTCTAATACAGTGTGTGTCTCACCCACCTCCTATGGGATCAACTAACTGTCTTAGGCCTCCCGAAAGCTCCATTGGGTTCCGGCGAATCTAGACAAGGTTGACCGTAAGCGGGAATTCAGGGTGCGGGGTTCACTCTGTCATATTCATACCTCAGACAACGTTGAACCTTAAGCTTCTCACTTTCCGTCGGCCCCCACGTTGCAATCTCCATCCCGGTTGGGCCGTTACCCTACTATCACCAAGCTTCTTTGCCGCTCTGAGTGCGGAGAGCAGTATCATTATAGCATTCCTGTACGCTGTTTTCTAGCACTAGTGGGACTCCGCGAAAGTAGTTGCGCTGTGGAACCTGCTGAGCGGCTTCTAGAAAAATTTGTTGCCCTACGAGAACTACGATAACGGCTCGAGAGACCAACATTCCACAGGCACATACATACCAATGCCTATAATGGATCATTGAACCCACCACCCAGTAGAGAGCGCAGCCTCTCTAATTTGCCAACTGGCTATAACCGCAAAAAGGTGGGACATTTTGGATTCGAGGAAAGCCTGGGCCAGGAAAATAGACCTTGATGAAGTTGATTGCCTACCATCAGGCAATGCAGGACGCTCTCAAGCATTGGGCTGGGCAAGCGAGGCTTTTAACAACTGTTATGTTTCTTGTGGTATATAAATGTTTTGGTAGTTCGATTCCCTACTAGCTGGTGGTCCGATATTCCACGCGCATAGCCGATATTCTTGACCAACGACCGGCGCTTTATTCACAAATTCATTACTAGGTGGACACACTCTATTGATGATATGCCTCTTATCCTCTGGCCTCTGTTCATAGACCATTGGGAACTTAGTTTTTGTTCTTTCATCGGCGGTCTGCACAAGTATAAGGGAGGGGGGATTATCTATTCCCACCTCAGAAATACCATTCGGAACTCACCCTCTAGCCACCAGCGTTGCGTGGAGTGTTACCAGCGCGATTCCCGAGATATATTCATAATTCTCAAACGAAACATCCGCCTGGACGAAGGAATTCTCCTGTGTATAATCCGCCACCAATAACCTTGTCCAAGGGCTGGCTTCCGTGGACTCCATCGTGAACTTGGACGGCCGACTATCCAGCTTTCCTCCAGATCTGGATCAATTTTTCCGACACATTTTAATGGCATAGATCCGTTCCGTATCTACTAAAAATCTTCATTACTGCATGTCTCCAGGCTAGGACGAGCCTTGGTCCCAAGGATGTTTCCTTGTTCTGCTGAAGAGAATATACGGCGTCGCGAAAGCGCATCTTCCATAACCGAACGAGAGTTCAATTGCAGAGAAGACCTAATGGAGCGTTGTCAAGATACGCATTGCAAAAAGTTGATAGAGTCTGTCGATGACTCTACGCCATAAGTCAAGAAAGCACTGTTAGAGCCGCCAAATGCGGCAGCAAGGGCCGCCATTTTTAGCGGCCGTGATAGACGGGCAATAGGCAGACGCAGGTATCCTGGTCCCTCGATAGATACTGACTACAGGTCTGTATGTATCGTGCTTCACTACCATGACGGCGTTCCCTCCCTACCCCATGAACAACACTTGAAAGAAGTTCATGTATTGAACCGATAGAAAGAAATGGTACGTCTATTTTCTTCGGTCATTGGGTATCTACTAGAGACGATGTATGTCGATATATGCGTCATTTCTGATGTGTGTAGCGAACTACTTGCTGAACCGTTTGAAAAGGCATCAACTAGTCTATCCATGATTATGGCCGTGATCCTTGAATGGGTTGATGCCTTGCCCATGTGGGAATGCAGGACCTTTGTGCAAAACGTTAGTGAGGTCATACCGGGATTAGATGCTTAGGAGGGAACCTACCGAACTCAGGATGCACAATGTAGTTCTCTTGAAACACATCCACTGAATGTTCGCGAGCATAATCCATGACCCTATCAAAATTGACACACTGATGCGACGATGTCATATTCACAAGAGGCCGGGCATCGACGTCTGTCCACATATGGGTGATGACGTTAACGTCTCCGCGACACATGGTCCCCATTCGCAAGACCTCAAGGCAGTGCCCTATAGAATGGTTATATAAGATGTTATCGCTATAGCAGCTTATTATATAGATATGCTCACTACTGTGGTTTCGATTTGTTGCCAGTTCTTCTTCGGTGGCATTCGGGTAGTAGTATTCCGGCGTTAACGTCTGATAAAGCCGTTTCTAAAAGTTAAGTCAGTCATGTTCCATAGCATAGTATTTAAGAATAAATAACTTACTATGCAGTGTAGCTCGTGAAAGACATTAAACATGCCTAGATACCCGCCATCTGGTAACTTAACAGCCTCGTTTTCACGGCCCCAGCGATATACCCACTCGTCAGGAATTCTGATATTATTATCTACTCTCGTTAGAGTTCACCCATCAATAAAGGCTTTTGATTAACAAACACTGAAGCAGGTCATGCCATGCTTGGTCTAATTCTGCCGATGGTTCGCCTGTGTAGGGGCCAGGTAGTGGTCCCTTAATAGGGATATTAAAGAACTCTAAACGACTGTCGGTTCCAACGTCTTTGGCCGGGGCTGTGGAGTTGGTCAGGGTAGTAAAAGTTACATCAGAAAGAAACTCACAATCTAGTAATCCAAATAGGTTACTCCTATTCTGATTTATTGATAGGATGAAAGCAGTCGTATACGCCACGATCAATCCCATATGTAGAACCCAGGCGCCGAATCTCGATATCCAGGGCCGTGGTTTTCCGGGACGTGCCTGACTAACCTCTCCATCGTCAAGGCTAGTCCTGGAATTTTCGTCGGAGTACACAGGTGCGTATCCTTTGCCCCGCTGTTCCATGATTGATGTGGGTGGAAGGAAGCAGTAGGAACTGAATGCAGTGCGCCAGAGTGCAGTAGAGAGATGGCGGGACAAGATACCAATGGGAGCGGTATGTCAAAGGCAAGACATTGAACTAATATAGATTTCCTTCAGAAAAAAAAGGGAGGACAGGCTGCAAGCGCTCCGACACGTATGCGCGATAGCCGAATCAACGTGGGGTGTCGTGTCGAGTATCAAGAGAATGTGATGCAGCGGAGTTTCGGACAAGAGGCGAGAACGTCACTTTCTCACCGCAAACTGGAAGGTTAATGTGATATGTAAGATCCTTCAACAAACCCCCTCTTTCAGTGGATTTCGGAAACTCATCCCATGCATGCTTCACCAGATTTAGGAAGTCGCCGAAATCGAGGTATATCCGATCGAGAAACCCAAGCAATCACCCATGGACTAAAATCTCACGCTATGCATGGAACTTTCAACGACACCCATTAAAGGGCCTTGGCTACCCAATACCATTTCTTCTGTCGTGCGGGGTGAAGATTCGTCAACGAACTCATTATGAATCACTCAATACCGGAACCTCAGAGTGGAAGGTAAAGAGTTCAGTCGTGCGTTGTAACATGTCGTGAAACTCCGACATGCCAAATCGGGACGTGATCAAGGAGGTATTGCCTTAGAACCATTGTAAGTCAGTCTTTCATCAACGATTTCAAACTCGCGTCATCAACTGACACACAACCCGCGGCGAGGAGTATACAATGGCACTCCTCTGCACTCTTCTCTGAACTTTCCGCCACCTCAATACCCAATTCAATCAAATCTATCTGTTTATTCAAGTCATAAAATCACCATGAAGCTCACTGTTGTGCTTGGAACCTTGGCGACGTGCGCGGCGGCCCTTCCTGCGGCTCCTCGTGGTGTGTATAGCTGGCTCTTCAATCATCCGAAAGATATAAATTGACCAAGAAATCTTAGCTAAAGCCGATGCCGCAGACGAGTCCTATAACCAGTTGAAGAGAGACGAGGGAAGCGCTGACGCTTCCTGGTTCCAGCAGAAGAGGGATGAGGGAAGCGCTGACGCTTCCTGGTTTCAGCAGAAGAGAGACGAGGGAAGCGCTGACGCTTCCTGGTTCCAGCAGAAGAGGGACGAGGGAAGCGCTGACGCTTCCTGGTTCCAGCAGAAGAGGGATGAGGGAAGCGCTGACGCTTCCTGGTTCCAGCAGAAGAGAGACGAGGGAAGCGCTGACGCTTCCTGGTTCCAGCAGAAGAGGGACGAGGGAAGCGCTGACGCTTCCTGGTTCCAGCAGAAGAGGGATGAGGGAAGCGCTGACGCTTCTTGGTTCCAGCAGAAGAGAGACGAGGGAAGCGCTGACGCTTCCTGGTTCCAGCAGAAGAGAGACGAGGGAAGCGCTGACGCTTCCTGGTTCCAGCAGAAGAGGGATGAGGGAAGCGCTGACGCTTCTTGGTTCCAGCAGAAGAGAGACGAGGGAAGCGCTGATGCATCTTGGTTCCAGCAGAAGAGAGA